>JAOUQT010064062.1:0-10449 GCA_025769995.1 Xyliphius kryptos
ATGAAATGGAGTGAGAATTGCCCCCCCCCCCCGGTGAGTTGGAGTCACCAGGCGACATTCGTCACTAGAGCGTAGTGAATGAGTTGGTGTACCTAGTAATGTACCTAGCTGATGTAACTTCGCAAAAATTAACAAAATACATTGTCCCAGCTTTTTAATATGTATCTTGGCAAATTACAGCCTCACTTCCCAATGTGTCCAGAGGTCACATTGAAGTTAAGACCTGCTTTATTTTAACTGAAATGTTAAGAGGTCATCACTTTCATACAGACTGCTCTACCAATCCATTTTATTACCATGGGTACAAAAACTAGATTAACATTTCAACCCCCACAATACTCTACTCAGCTACTCAGCTACTCTGGCTTATTTAGAGAATTTTAATAACTCAAAAATGTTGGTGGCGCAATAGTCTTATGTCAAAAACAAAATAACATACCACTTCATGAGGAACATCAACTCTCCACTGGAATCCGTAGCTCCAATAATGCGTTCAGGATCCAAGCCTCGAGCAAAGCCCCTAGGCTTATCCTGCTGCAAATGGTAAAAAAGTAATCTTACTGTGTTGCTCTAATTAATCTAAATTAAATGCTTACTTAAACTTTGCAGTACAGGGATACAAGTTTTACTAGTTGCCTAATACCAGCATTAAAACGTAAGAAGCTTTACCTCATCTTTCCGCTTCTTGGGTCTACTGTCCTCACTGCCTGGCTCATTTTCAGTTTCTCCTACTTTTCTCTTGCCAGAGTCTTTTTTATCTCCATCGCCAGCTTTCTTCTGGGACTGCAGGAACTCTGCTATGAGGTCTGGGCAGTCTAGGTTATCTTCAGGTTCCCACGTGTTGTCCTCACTGATTAACACATACAATTTGATAATACTCAGCAAACTGACCATACAAATTATTTCAAGGATTTATTTGTCACATCACATGCGGTACATGAGGTGGAACGAAAATGGATATTTATGTTTTAAATAACAAAGCGGCATGGTGGCTTAGTGGTTAGCACATTCGCCTCTCAGCCCTGGGGATTCCCGGTTCGAAGTTTCGTAGTTTCCATGTTCTCCCCGTGTCTGTATAGGTTTCCTCCACATTCCAAAACATGGATACAAGGTAAATTGAATGCTCTAAATTGCCCCGTTTAGTTTGTGTGTGGCTGTGTGATTGAGTGTGTGCCCAGCGATGGATTGGCATCCTGTCCTGGGTGTATCTGCCCAGCGCACGAGACGTTCTCCCCTGGATGGACATGGGGAACCCCACTGCGACCCTAGTACCCTAGTTTATGCAGAAGATAATGAATGAATATTTCAAGTAACATGAAAGTGACTGTCAAATCTACAAAACAGCTAATTTTTGGTAAAAAAAAAGCATGACATGAAAAAATAGATTCACTTCAGGTGCCGATGTTAAATAGTGTAGCACAGTGGCTTAGTGTCACAGTCATCCATTTCAATAAAGCTCTATGATATATTCTTTTGGTCAGGTGCTTTTTTGTGTGAAGTATGTGCCTGCATGGGTTTTCCTGTTTCATCTCATTGGCCAAAGACATGCAAGGTGAAGAAGTAAAAATACAAAATTGTCCCTAGGTATAGTAAATGTGTTACATCTCTTGTCAGCACTGGACTGGCAACTGGTTCAAAGTGATTCTTCTTATCTTTTACTCACTTTGCACTACGGTACCCAGCACCCACACTTTAACTCAACTTTGACACTAAATTAAAATAACGGTCTTAATTTTTTACCAAATGAATACATATCCATTCAAAAAGCATTTCTGTTACATTACTATTCCAAAATGTGTATAGTGTATGTTTTACATCTAAACTAATGTGTAACAAAATATTATGTGAATATAAATCTCTGAAAAGTAAATATTCAATCACTTAAATAAATTGCTGTTGACATTAATGTGACATCACACTACACTGCCTTCCTTATAAACTAGAGAATTGGAGCTTACGTGTGCCATGCATTTGTTTGGACTATGTGTTAAATGTTAGTAGAATGAAGCAATGTCTTAATTATTTAGAATTGAATATAAATTCAGCCATATTACTAGTGACTTTCCCCAGAACTATCACATCCATGATTTTACTCACTCTGAGAAGCCTTTCCATTTCAGCAAATATTCGACCCTGCCCTTAACAACTCGCCGGTCCAGAACCTTCTCAACAACATATTCTTCTTCCTCCTCTTCTACCACTTCCTCAACTTTCTTTTTATTCAGTTTCTTCCCTCCTGTTGTTGCCAGCTTGGCAGGGTCCTCATGTGCTAAAAAATAAAAGCAGAAGTTATGAGCATTGTTTTCCATATAAATACCTAAACAATAATTGATTTGAATTGATATCGATAAATAACTGACAAAGTTACAAATTCACACTTTTGTAATTAAGCATGACTACAAAACATACAAAGGCCTGATCTTAAAGCTTAGCAACATGAAAAACCTTTAAGTAAATAACTGCAAAGTATTAAGCAAAAAAATTGGCAGTAGCTTTTAGCATAAAAAAACATTTTTAGCCATGTAGGAAAAAAAAGTTGCACACTAGAATTTCACTAGATAACCTTTGGCATTGTTTATAGTGTACATTTACTGTGACAATGTTTTAACAACTAAAGCCATAACATTTTTTTATCCAGATTTGCATTTCATTTTTATGTTCATGTATAATTTATACCTTGGATGTGTATAAAGCTGCTCTGTGGCAATTCTGCAATGCAAGAAGTGTAAAATAAAGAATTAAATTGGAATCATAAAGATATTTAAACGGTCTATGGTTCAAATAATCATTTATGTTTCCTGAACCACTTATTCATAGTTTTAGCCTTATGAAAGTTATAATTATGCAAAAAAAATATAACTTCTATAAAGGTAAAAAATATCCATTGAGTAAAAATGAGTCCTCAATCCAGACTGTCAGAAGTCACATGAAATGTTTTAATTTAGTTCAATGAATTCTTTTACATTGTTCCAAACGCGCTTTAATTCCATTTGCCAAATAATGTGTATTCAAATTACCACACCTAAAATGCATTTCACATAGTAAGTCATGTGTTTCCCTTTAACAGGACACTTGTTGACAAATCTGCAGTTGGTTGCTTAATAATAAAAAATAATTTAAGTGAGGAATTAAGCGCCGAAAGAGACAAATTAAGGATGCCAACCTCATGACTGTGACTGAATTAAGAAACATTCTGAGCATACAAATGTCACATACAGTATTTTCTAAGCATGCAGTTGAATTTCTACCCATCTCAAAAACAACATGAGAAGTTATAAAAAGCAGCACCTGGGGTGATACTGGCAGCATCACTAGTGGTGCCTGTTGGCTCGCTCATACTCATCAAGGAAGACTCGGCGGAACCTTCTGGTTCCTTGTCAACGTCAAATGAGCTAAAGAAAGTGAAAATGTGGATTAGGGAAGTGAGGGGATACAAACTTAAAATCCATTATCAATAAAAAAAAAAAAAAGAAAGCTGCACTGCACATAACATACATGTTTGAGAGAAATCATCATACAGTTAGAATCACAGTTGTAAACAATACCTTAGAACCAATTTTAAATAAGGAATACTAGGCCTAAAAAGATTAATAACAAAAAAACAGTTTTACAAGGGCTGTACAATCTGTCATAATTAACACTAAATATTAACAGGACACACATCACATACAATAAATCTTTTGAATGAAACCACGTGTGCCACAATTTTTTACATTTAGATCATTATTTATGTAAATAATAAATTTAATAATAATAAATGTACAATTATTTACATTTAAATAAAAGCAGACGCTTTCATTTAAAGCGACTTACAAATGAGATAAGTCGGTAGTTTAGGGAAAAAACAGCTACACTGTAATATCATCAAAACCCGTGCATTATTAGAACTGGCTTTATTTTTTTTATAGCAAGTGGAAGAAGTGTGTTTTGAGAAAGTTTTTGAAGATGCTTAATGAGTCAGATGGTGTTGGAAGATCGTTCCACCATTTAGCAGTTGTGAATGAAATTAGCACCACGGTGATTTGAAATCACCAGGCGACATTAATCACTACAGCACAGTAAACGATTTGGAGTGTGCTTAGGTAATATGGATTGAAGAAAAGGGGAAGATCTGGTGATTGACCTGTAGGCCACCTGGTGTTATTCCTTTATACAACTCTTCACAAAGTGGGAGAATACAGAAAGAGGGATCATCGACCATTCCTTTTTGCAAGATCTCTCTAAATCAGCCAGAGTCCTGGGTCTTTTCTTATGCATGGTCATCTTCAACTCACCCCACAGGTTTTCCATTGGGTTGAGATCTGGGAAGTAAGATGGCCACGAGAGGAGCCTTGTGAACCATTTTTGAGTAGATTTGGCTACATGTTTAGGGTCATTGTCTTTCTGAAAGTCCCAGTGATGACCCATCTTCAGCTTTCAGGCAAAGACCACCAGATTTTAATTTAAAATGTCCAGATATGCCACAGAGTTCATAATCTCATGTATCCTTACAATGTTACCAGGTCCTTCACAGGCCCACAGCATTACCAATCCTCCCAAATACTTAACTGTGAGCAGGAGGTGTTATTCTGGTGTTATGCCAGACCCACTTATAGTTTTTATCTGACCAAAGCCCATGGTCCCACTTAAAATTCCAGTACCGCTTGGCAAATTGACAGTGTCCAGCACCAAAGCACCTGACAGTGGTTTGGGAGACCTCGTAATGACAATATGCCACCATTTGCTTCAATTCTTTTACAGCGAGCTTTTGGGAACTTTTTACTTCTCTTACCATCCTTTTTAATCGTGCGTGGTGGCAAGGTACATTTTGATTACTCTGATGGTAGATAAGGGCATCTGCAGGTGCGAGGCTGTTTTCTTGTAGCAATTGCCCAATTTATGACACACATCTGCCTTACTTGAATACTGTGTTCTCTTGTCTTTCCCATGTTTGAGAGTGAGTAAAAGAAACAGGCCTCAGCGTAACCCCATATTTTTACCCCAGGGAAACAGAAAGTGATAAATAACTAATTAAAGGTTCCTAGATACTATGATTCACCTCGTAAACTATAGTAAAAAATACAAATGGTTCAAATACATTTATTTCCATGAACTTGTTATGGGTGCCAATAGTTGTGGAACAAGTCGTTTTATGGGACAATTATTTCTTAGGATTTTTTCACTGGAGTTGAAGGCTGCATTTCACCCCCCACACATTTTTTCAGAGTGAGATTGTGCTTCTGCAATGAATAAGGTATTTACATTTACATATTTAGCAGACGCTTTTATCCAAAGCGACTTACAAGGATCCCAACTTAGTTAGGGTCAGAACACAGGGTTGAAACAGGACACTGGAGCATTTGAGGGTTAAGGGTCTTGCTCAAGGAACCACATTGGTAACTTCAGTGGACCTGGGATTTGAACCACCAACCTTGTGATTGATAGTCCATCACCCTAACAACTGAGCTACCACTCTCACCTTATTTTAAGAAATTTTAACTTGAGGTGCCAATAATTATGGATGGCACTGTAGTTAAAAAAAATCTTCTGCAATACGCCATAAATCTGTCCATAAAGCTGTGTCATTAACATAACCTCACTGAGATAGTGACATAGTGACCATAAATGTGATTCAATTTTATTGAAAATAAAAAAAACGAATCCACTATTTTGCATCCATATTAAACCAAATCATTAATGCAAATGTTATAGTCCATTTATTTAAAAGCACGCCTGTATTATTCAGTTTAATTCTTTAAATTGTGCTTAACACGTTATTTATGGGCCTAGAATCTGTGTAGCAAGCGGTCAACAGTTTAAACGATTCAATACGAGTGCATGCAACTTAACATGTAAAACTCGCTTCTTCTTTCGACTGTAAAGGCCACCATTAGAACACAATGTGTTCAAGAACGCGTGTCCTTCTATAGGAACCTGTATAGAACCGATTTTTATGTTTAAAAGCATCGTCTAGAAGGCGATGACTACCTGAGCTAGCAGAAATTGCGCTTCCGGTCTGCTCACAAACAACTGGCTAAAATATCTGAGGGAGCAGCTGACGCGAATAACTGTTGCAATCCTATTTTGATAATTCTAGCATATTTGGGTCAGTTTAAACAGGCCGATCACAACCTCGAAGTTGCTCTTGTTACAGAAGGCGACCATTACACCGAGACGCCTGTTTCTTTTCCCCCCGCAGGCAAATGTGGGCTGAACCAACTCACTGAGGTATGGTCCACTACCCCTGTGCCCTGCAACGAGACACTCGATGTTAATTAATTATATACCGAGAAACGCTTGTTTGCAGTGTACATTTAAGTAAATGTAGACACACTGTAGTATCCCTCCACATCTGCAGCATATAAAGCAGAGCGGCGGTGGTGTAGCTCCACGCTGCAATGCTGGCTGTTTAACGCTTACACGCCTCGTTCTCCATGTTGACCCGCACTAGTGCAGAAAGCTTACCAACACCAGAGCCACGCAAAATGCTCCACTTTTAGCTTAAATAATTAAATATTACCAAAAAGAACGATAATTTTCTACACCACAGGCGGCAGTCACATTGCAGCAGTTTATCAGCGTGCATTTAAAGCAAATACTGTCAGACTGTTAACAGTAATTGTAGCCAAGTCTAGTTAAAATGAAGAGCACAAAATGCAACCTACCTTTAGATGAATAAAATAACACTCAAAAGAGTGTCAAATCTTTAAGGTCTTTTTTAAAAGCGTGGCGAGGTTTGGAAAATGCTTTATGGTACGAATTTGAAGTGAAACTATACTCAGTACTTAAGCAGACAAAAGATGCAGACTTCGAATCGCGACCCGCCAATTCCGACCGACAGTGATGACGATTTCAACGTGGAATCTTGGGAATTGAAGTTTTTGTTCGAATAGTACATAGGACGCGCTAGACATAAAACCTTATCAAATACGGCAGGGTAAGTATAAAGCAAAGCGAATATTTCGTATTGGTTGAACGAATAACTTAAAAAAATCAATTATATGTTGAATAAAGATTGAATATGTTTCTATTTTTGTTATTTAAACGTGTTGCTTCCGAAACCTACTAATTTGTGATCCACCTCCTCACTTCTATGTCACTTTGGATAATTGCGGCTGTGAAATAACACTTTTGCTGTTAGGTTTGTTTGTTTGTTTAACATCTAGACAACATAACTGACTATTTACCAACAGAAATGGTTCTAAAAGATACAGTTTATTGTGTAACTTATTTTATCTAACATACCTCTTGGTATGTCTTAGATTGAGGAGGAGAGTTAATCTACCCAGGCATGGGGAGGGCATGCAGACTCTGCACAGAGAAGACTTTTGTTTGTGTCAATTTCCTGGAGTCATCCTATCAAACTGGAATCTTCTTGCTGTGAAGTCCAATAACTGTGCCATGCTTCCCCAGGTAAACTAATCTAATAAATCTTACAGCAAAATGATACATACATAAAGTGATTTAAAAAAGATAAAAAAACTTCCTGTAATCATGCAAATACTTGAAATGCCTCCTGATTTACTCAGTTAAATTAGGGTACCTATTACTTAGTTCAAGTAAATCCAATTGCCAAATTCATTAGTACTTTATTTGATGGAATGTATTTGACTTCATCCATCTGAAGGCCTGAGAAGCACTTTTTCATTTTTTAAGTAGCTTATTCTGAATAGGTTCGTGGGGGTGAAACATTTTATAAAGATAACGTGACCAGGTTAAACAAGTTACCTGAACAGCAAACATACAATGTACATGTATATATTCATACATTGCACAATTTAGTACGTCCAATTCAAACACTAGCACTGTATTGCAGATCTGGAGAAAACATCATATATTGGACCATTTTTCGTGTCTTACATGGCTGACTTATTTGTTTACCAAGAGGGTAACTTCTAATTTATTTAAAAAATAAATAGGAAAAGTCTGACTTGCAAACAAATAAATTAGTGTTTAAATCACAAATAAAGGGGGACACATTTTTTTTTGTTTTACATAGACCTTAACCATTACCATTACTTCCAAAATTGAAACACTGCTTTTAATCTAGCCCTAATCATTATCTTGTGTGTCTTAATTTGTTTTAAAACAAATCTTTTAGTCTGTTGTGCATTGTGAGGATGTAAGCAGGTTTTAACTCAGAAAATGCGAGATATACCTGGTGTACACACACACACACACACACACACACAAACTACTGGAGCTTTTATATAAGAGGGGAGGGATAATATCAATGTGTTCTGCCTCATTAATTCCCTGTAGGTCCCTTAATACCAACCATCATTTCTCACATTCACCACAGTCAATTAACACAGATCTGAAGAAGACTCTAGTAAAAACTTATTTGTACAACTTCAAATCAATCTGATAAAGTAAAGATATTATAAAATATGTTATAATGATGTTATTTTACAACAACAATAATACTTATAACTGTAAAGTCTTTTTAAACTTTAAAACTCGTAAATTTACAATGGCGAACGGACGAGACTAATATGGTAATTCACTGAGAAATGTACTCACTGAACTGTCAATATGCTTGATTATAATCTATGAGACTCTAATGTACAATATGTTTGATTTAGGATTACAACAGCAAATAATCTGGGACTGGGAAGTATAGAAAGCATCTGGGTATGTGCGTGTGCCCTTATATGCTAGGTTAATGTAGAGGAAAAATTCTGATATGGAATGTGTGCGGAACAAAAGAGAAGCAATAACAAAATTTATCATTGGCACAAGCATCATGATTGAGTTAATTACCTCATTACTCATGTAAGCCGACAACTCTGGGCATGAGGGGACATTGTGCTTCAGGAAGATGAAGCATGGGGAAAGCAAGATACTCCCATCATCACTCGCTTCCAGAAGGGCAGCATTTTAATGTTGAGGACAAACTGAAAACTGATTGTTTCACACAGATAAATGATTGAAATAACTAATTAGCACTAATACTAGTCAAACACTTGTGGAATCAGCTAAAATCTGCAAAGGTATTTGATATGAAGATTACCACTGTGTTCAATAGTGACATAAAATCAGTTTTAAAAGGTTCAGCATTGTTCTTATATTATTTTTCTTATAGTTTTTTATAGTTTTAAAGACCAACAAAATATTGTTTTACCTGTATCTAACTGAACAGCTACAACAGAGAAATCAACATTTGACAGGAAACGTGACCTTCCAAAAATAAATAATAAAGAATAAGGAAACTCTTTACAGTTTATATAGATTGTTTTAAATTTCTTTAGATACAAATCGGGCAGGGTCAGATTAAATTTTTTAAAAATGTAATAAATGATAATATGCAGACATTGCATAACTTTTAAAGGAAACCAATAAATCAATGAAGAGTATCTGTGGTGCATATAAAAACTGTAATAACCCCCATTATTTATGTATTTATATCTATGTGTTGTTAATTTAAATTTGCCAAAAGAGAAACGGTCCCTCAGAATCTTGGTCTTATCTAAATTATAGAATGTTACTGTCACTTTGGCTCTTTAAATGTTCTTATTTATAAATCTTTAATGTTATTAAACAAACTTATAATTAAATGAATTAATTTAAAATTAATTTGTTAGTCAGCATGAAATGAAGACCAAATTAACTCTATTTTTTCTCATTGCTCATTGTTTTAATACGTGTTTCAGAGTATTATTTATAGTTATCGTTTTTGAAGTACCAATTGCAGCATCAACTGTATAAAATAAACATTTTCTAAAAATATTTGACACTCCTTTATTTAAAATCTGTAGCCTGAAATTTCTTTTCTTAATGATTATTTGAAGAGATGAGGCTCGTTTTCTGAGACAATTCCTCCTTATATAATCTTTACAAATCCTTTAATCTTTATGCTAGAATCAGGTGATTCTTGGAACCCTAAATCTGTGTTTAGTAACAAATTTTCATGTTTTATCTGATTTGCGAGTTCATCTCTGTGGCGACCCCTGAATAACAAAGGGTTAAAGGCCAAAATAAGAAGAATAAAAAGAAGATTTTACTTGACTTTTTAAATCTCATCTCATTATCTTGCTCTTAATCCTCTAATTGGCCCATCCAGGGAAGAAAATTTTGGGCACTGAGCAGATAAACCCAAGACAAGGTGCCAATCCATTGCTGGGCACACACCAATTCACACAGACTAACACACACTATATAGTGATTCAGATAGGAGGCAATTTAAATCAGCTGATTTACTCTGAATCCATGTTTTTTGGACTGTGGGAGGGAACCGGAGAACCATCTCACATGGTGAGAAGATGGTAACTTGAATCAGGATCTGAACTTGGAACACCTGAATCACAATTATACTTTATTTGTTCGAATATGTCATAATACAACTACACTGCTCAAAAAAATAAAGGGAACACAAAAATAACATCTTAGATCACAATGAATAAAATATTTCAGTTGAAAATCTTTATGTAGTAGATAGTGGAATGCGTTGAGAACAAAATAACATAAAAA
>JAOUQT010064080.1:0-10449 GCA_025769995.1 Xyliphius kryptos
CATAGTAACGTACTATACTTACATACTACATATTTATATACATGCTATACTTGCACACTATACACCAACATACTACAAAGTAACGTACTATACTTACATACTACATATTTATATACTATACTTATAAACTCCATATTTACATACGTCATATTTACATAAACTTAAATACTATACTTGCATACATACATACTATAGTATGTAGTACATATAAACATACTATACTTGCATACTACAAACTTAAATACTTTACTTACATACTACATATTTACATACATACTATAGTATATACTACATATAAACATACTATACTTACAGACTTACATACTACAGTATATACATTATATACTTACACACTAACTATAGCGGTTATGTTTTGATCTGAGTATTGGAGTTATACACTCGTGCAGCTGTGCCATTTACTGCGACTTGAGCGCCACCACCTGTTCTAAGGAATAGTTTGGTAAATGTATAGTGTTACACCATCAGAGCTTTTGAAAATGCTGGAGGTTTATGGGATGTAAGAGAGCGGTAGGTCGAACTGAAGTCTGTCTGAGATGCTCTGAGGTCTCAGCGCTTCTTCATAAAAAGTCAGATAACGGTCCAACCCTCAGAGACCACCGTTCTGATGTGTGATGCACCCGGACCGTTTCAGATTGGGAGAACCTGTAAATCAGCGGAACCTTTGTGAGGGTGAAGTGGTTGGTGCTGCTGAAGAACCGGACTGTGAGCGGCGAGGCCGTCGACAGCTGTGTGGGAACCGCTCACTTCTTTTCTGAACGAGGGTTTTTTTGTTTTTGTTTTTTTCCGTCCGTCCCCGCGCGCACACACAGGAGTGAGACGTCTGGAGCGGATGCTCTGCTCGCCAAAGTTGGCATTGTGAGAGAGAGAGAGAGAGAGAGAGAGAGAGACCGGGTGAGAGCTTGTGATTGACAGCTGCCTCTGATGTTTTTTCCTCTGGCGGCTCCGAATGGAGTCTGAAGCGCCTCACTGTGGGGCGTCGCTGGGGAGCAGGATCATGGGCGTCGTTCACACGTTAAAGGACATTAAATAGTTTTTACGATGAGAGAAGACCTGCAGATGTCAACCCTAAAATGAATTCATTTTGCTATAAAATCGTCTCAGACCCGGTTTCTCCCGCGTCTGTCTTCTCTAAACCTCCCGATATCTCAGAACCTCTGCTGTACCTCCTCCAGCTCGTTCCTCTCCCATCACTCCTGCCCTCTGCGGATCCTCCTCTCAGCACTCACTCCTCTCTCACAGAAGTAGTTTGTGAAAGGCAGCCATTAGCGGAGGGGCGTTGGGTTGGCAGGCAGCCGCGGCTTTGTGGTTCTATTGATTCAGCCGGTGAGAGAGATCAGAGGTTCCCTTTTCACACCGAAAACTTCTGCTGACTCTCTGACCCACACTGACAAACCTCTCAATAGACTTAATGTTCGGGACGCGACCGATGGATCCTGGAAGCGGAGCGGGTTGTAAATAATTCAGACGACTCCGTCACCTGACCGAGTCGAAACACAGCGCCGTGACCGCCGAGCTTCTGTCTCACGCTGGGTTTTTCAAAACCATTCTGCAAATTGAGCGGCACGACCTCCTCAAAGCGATCTTAAATTATACGACACCGTTCTCTTTATGAAGCGTGTTTACGGCGGAACGTGGGCACAACGCGGCTTAATAGCGGTTTAACGGGGTTTAATGTGAATAGTCTCCAGGTTTAATACGATAAAGACGTTCCTGTATGTCACAGCGCCGGCCTGAGATGGCGCTAGAGATGAGACGATTGCAGATTTCCACAATTTGCTGAAGCTACGATTTTTTCTCTCTTGCTATTTTACGCTATGTAGAGAATTTATACCACTGCAATGAGCATTATATAATCCAAACCCCAACTCAACCGCCCCCCCCCCCCCTTCCACACACACACACATTAAAATAATTAGCAGTACCCGCTACGTGTTGCTTTGGATCATCTGGTTCCATTTAAAAGAAAGAAAGGAGAAAGTACACATTTCTGATACGATAAACGTAATACCAACGTGAAAGTTAAAAGCCAGTTGGTTTTGGACTCCCGTGCGCCGATCACTATACGCCAAGCGCCTCGCATTCTACCCATGCGCTAATCGCCAGAGTAGGGCCCATATTTTGGACTGGGTCCCCTCTATGACCGTAGAGGTTCTCCTATATATCTCTGCCAAATTTGAAGTATGTGATGGGCAAGGAAATGTCCACTTAAAGCAGGACTCGTATTTTGGATGGGGTCCCCTGGTGGGGAATTTGAGGAATTTGTGATATCTCTATGATCTCTAAGTTTGTGAGGTGAGCGAAAGTGCCCATTTTAATCAGGGTCCGTGTTTCAGTTTGGGTCCCCTGGTGGGATTTTGAAAGTGAAAATGCCTAGTTGTTCCAAGTGCATGATGGGAAATGACGGTGCCAAGTTTCAACCTTGTAGGTATTCAGGGAGTGAGAGAGTGAGGGCTTTGGGTTTTATAGGTATAGATGAAGTCTACATATCGGTCCCCCTTACTGATCATTTGGAAACTGCTTGAGAATCAGGATCAGCAGCTACTGTTCAGACTCCTCCCACCTGGCTTTACAGCAGTCGGTGCAGATGATCAGAATTATTATTTTTCACTGGATTGCCCCGTATTGTGATAAAAGGTTTAAATGTTAAAGCTTCAATAAAAGATGAATCCTGGTAGATTACGATGACCTGTCCACTGGAAAAGGTCGATCTCTGGCCAGAAAAGTACGGAATGCGGATGCCGACTTTGCGGCACTTGGGCTAACGTTCTGAACATTTACAATCATGTAATAATGTAATGATCGAGAAAAAAAACAATTAATCGTCTCATCCCTAGATGGCGCCAGACCGTTAACACAGATTTGTGAATCAGGATGAGTGGAGTTGGGCGGCGGTAACGTCTGCGCTTCGTTTATGTTCTATAACGCCACACCAGTGTTAGTACCTCCCACTTACAGTCCGCCGTCTGTATTTTTTTTTAGCTTCCACACTGCGGTGATGATTTCCCATCATCCTCTTGGCGCTCAGTGACATGTTACTATTTCAGAAGCAGGAGGGGGAGATACTTTTGACTCGACTACAGATGTCTGGCAGTGATGAGCTTCCCTCGTGTTCACGCTCCGCTTTAGGGGTTCTGACGTCCGCTTTGCCCCTCTCTCTCCACAGAGGGAAACCAAGACCCCACCGGGGCAAATTCTGGACTTTTATTATAAAACTTAATGCACTTCATTAAATCGATGCCGCTTTAAAAAATTAATTTAAAAAAAAAATCAATGCTCCTCTGAATTTTGTACTTGGATTTTATTTTAAGAAAACAAGAGAGGTGCGCGTCAGACACATGATTCATTTCCGTCACCATGGTAACCACCATTCGTTTGCCCATTACCATTTTCTTGAAATTCTTGGTTTAGATGGCAAAACGCAAATATAGTGTAGTATTTAAAATGTGGATTTGCGTTTCGTTTCTTAACGTAATTTTAACCAAATTGGCTTTGCGTGCATTTAAATGTTTAAAAGGGTTGTTTTTTTTTTCAAAAATAATTTAGTTTGGTTTGTATTTTATAAAAGTTTATCACAACATGACCAACAAGAACATTTGGGTCCCGGGCCGAGACCCGTTGAGAACCCCTGTTTTTGCGGATGCTGCCCCCTCTGAGGTGAACGATCATCTCTTTCACTCTCTCTCTCTCTTGCTCTCTGCACCGTCTCGATCTCTGACGAAAGTGAAAATGGATTCTCTCGGCTCTCTTTATCTGCACGGCGTCACCATAAAGATGGCTGTCACACCGCGGTCCAAAACCTTTTGATCCTTCTGTCTGATCATCGTCTTCATCATCATCATCATCATCGCAGGGAGCCGTGAGGTTTCCCTCCCGTCGATGTGACACACTTTCTGTCCAGCTCTCTGAAACAGGACTTGTGGTTTATAATTAGACGGATTGACCCGCAGCGGGCTGATTAATGCCCCGCCGTCGTGTCGTCGCTCCGATTGTTCTTATGAAGAGTCCTTTGTGACGGAGCACAAAGGCCGCTCCGATCCTCGGTCCTCCTCTCACACGGCGGCTACATGGGAAGCCAGTGAGTCACTTAATGAAATGCAAGTCTGGAGAGCAGAGCCACCTGCAGCAGCTCGTTAGGATTACATTCTGTCTCTCTGGCCTCGTCCAGTCACCGTGTCTGCTCACATTCTTTATTCATTTATTCGTTTTTATTCACATTCTCGAGTACGACGGGAATCCGCTCCCTGCTTGTGAGAGACTCGTGGCCCCGCGGCGAGGGGAAACGAGCGCCGTCCTTATCACGTACTTCACTAAACAGGCTGTGTTGCTTCCCTTTATATAAGTAAATGTTTAAATTAGGACGGGGGCAACGCGGCGACGTAATCGATTACGAAAGTATGTGGATTTGCGTCGCCGCGTCGCATAAATAGCCCACGGAAAGATGGATTTTATCTGTAGACCAGCAACAAGATAGCATTTAAAATGTGGGCGTAATTCACTCAAACACCTAAAGGGGGTGCTGTCTTTTCCTCAGTGTTTCCAACAATATGCTTTTATAAGGTAAAGAAAAGCAAGCGAGCGGTTTTCAGGAGCCCGGAATTCCCAACTTAGCGACAGCTCCAAACCTTTACTGCCATGGCTGCATGTTCCCAATAGATGGCGAGCCCCATCGGTGAGGGTCTTTTGGGGCAATTTAAGAGCAGCCAAATTACCTTGAATCCAGCCAATTGCCCTTGAGCTGTGGGAGGAAAATCCACGTAGTCACGGGGAGAACATGAAAATGCCACTCAGATTGAAATGTTTTCGTCAACGTACCTCACAACCGCCGCACAGTGCCGACAGAGCGCCCGCGTTCGAGTCACCCGCACCGCACCGCACCGCACCGCGGGTACATATTACCCGTACCGCGTGTACCATTATGTAGTCGTTAATTAAGAACAGAGTCAAGGTGTTGGGTTTGCAATCTAAGGGTTGTGGGTTTGATTCCCAGGTCCCAAATTCCCAGAAGTTACCAATGTGGCTTCTTGAGCAAGACCTTTTACCCCGATTACTACAGGGATTCGGAAAATGCTGTTGCTATTTATTTATTGTATTTTATTGTTTTTTTTTTTTTTCTTCTTTCATTAATAGCGCCTTCAATGGTCAGTCCACAGATTTCACCCTCATCAGCCCTTTTGAATGTCTTGTGCCCAATGCGTCTGCTTTGTCATTTCAAGAGCGCCTAAGTATATGAGTATATTATAGTACATTAAGTAGATTATAAAATGCATAAACATGCAACAATTAATTAGAATTAAATGATTATTCTGTACATTCCCCATATTCTGTGTCGGGGACTAATTGGTCAATTTCTTTGTCGATAGAAAATCATTTTAGGAAAAAGCTCAGCTTTTTAAGCTTTACACAGTTAGTGTGTTGTGGGGCTGGGACGATACGGCCTAAAATCACTATTGCGATATATTAAGCAGTTCATCTCGATAACGATAATAATTTCAATACTCATATCTCAAAAATAAAGAACGTATAAGGCCAACGTAAATACTTCACAGCTGTATTGATGGTACAATCCCCTTTTTATTGCCGCGTAGTCATGTGACCACTCCACAGAGAGCACGCAGCCTCTTAAAGGAACATGAACGTAGCCAAAAAAAGGAAAAACAGGCCTTGTGTGTTTGTTCTGATGTTTGTGAGGTCGTCATGCACACCACGTGTGTGTGTGTGTGTATTCTGTGTGCGCAGGTTCCTAATGTTTTGTAAGTTTGGGTTCTAGATTGTGTTTTCCGTGAGCAGGTTCTCAGTGTATACGGCTCTTTTTTCGGGCATTCGACCCGCCGTTCTTCATCGATGTGAATCCGTGTGTTTGATCCCGTTTAACGCCGTGTTCACCCAACGCGGTGGAACCGAGCGCCTCTGAGTCAGTTCTGTAGCCTTTGAACGCTCCGTCTGTGTGTATCGTTCTCTTTGAAGTCTCTCCTCATCTCGGCGTCCGTGTCCGCAGGGCCTCCGTTTTCGCGCCGCACAGGGTTCCATGATGGGTTCCATTTTGCAGGTTAAGCGTGTTGATTATGGGAAATGAGAAACGCAGGATCCGCGGTTCTGCTGCCGGATCCGTTCCGCTGTCTGTCGGGGCGCGGCGTCGAAACCGGGTTCATATTCAGAAAGAAACCGACTGACTGAAAGTCTCTGTTTCAGACGTTTAATAAATACGATGAGAAAAGGCATAGTTCCGCTCCTTAAATCTGATTGGCCGGGACGTTACTGACAATAACGCACACCTCTTCATATTCGCATCACTGCGTGATCTACAATACATCATTTAAAATCATAATGCACTTAACCTGTTGTATATAAACTGCATTTTGTAATTTTGTCACTAGATGGCAGTATTTAATTGTTAGAAACCGGCATCCTGTTACTCAGCGATCAGCGTTCACTTTAAAACCAGGATTAGATGACGTTGTGGAGACTGGATAATTAAAGATTTTGTTTTTAGTAAACGCATTTATACATCAAACCTTGTTTTTTTTTTTAAGTATAGTGTTTGTAACGTAAAAAAATGTTAAATAACTTGATATTTTGTGTTAATATTCAGTAATAACACAATGCTATTCTGAGTTTACATTAAATAACACACATAACAAACCGTGCACTGTTCCTGTGGTGACTGGTAAAGTTTGTTCCCATAGTTTTTTATAACCCGCATTTTGTAATTTGGCCACTAGAAGGCAATATTTGATTGGTAAAGGATCCGGAAAGTCTTGGGTTCGTTTTTAAAAAACGGACTGGATAGTGTTGCAGAGGGCGAGTTTATTAGTGATTTTATTTATTTTTTATTATAGTGTGTTGGTAACCGTTTTATAAACGCAATAAGACACTCGAGGGCGTGTGTTATTGTGAATAAACCACGGGAAGAGGTGTAACTGCACTCCGCTTTGCGTCAGGCCTAATAAAACCTAATTTCTGTAATTTATTCACAATAATGCACGCCCCCCCCCCCCAGTGCCTTATTTCTTTATTTATTTGATTCATTTTATTATTTCGTCAATTATTATTTTAATGATCAATAAACCAAACGTGGTGTGTTTTAAAACGGCGGGTTTTTTTTAGTGTAATGAACAAAGAGAACGCGTGACTTTGAAGCAGCGCTGGGAACGAGAGAGAGAGAGAAGACCTTGGTTGCATGAAACAGTCCTGGGACTTCCTGTCTTAAATAATCCTGCTTCCTGTGCGATTTGGGCTCCGCTGTGTATTGTGTTTTCTTTCATTCTCTCCACAATGGAAGGTCCTTCAGGGGTCAGTAGCTGAGCGGGGTGCGTGGGGACATTTTGGGATGTTAATGAATTAGTCATGAGAACGAGGGCGAGCTCACAGAGGGGATTTGGAGAGAGAGAGAGAGCTTACGCTGGGTATTTGGGGCAGAAGATTTTATATTCCACTTCGGTGATGCAACTGCAAAGATGTGCGGTTTTAATGTTGGTACTCTTGTTTTGCCGAGGGGCGTGTCTTATCCGGCGTTTACCCAAAAAAGCAGTGTGTATTATTAGTAATTATTGAGACCTGTGGGTGTAAATCGGAGCCTTCATGGCTCATGTAGAGATGGTGGCCGCGTCCAAAATCACCAACCAGACTGTAGCGTCTCGTTCTGATCTAATCGATAAAACAATAAACAAAAAATTGTGCAATCAATCAAACGCAACCTTCGAGGACGACGTCCTGAGTAAATAATAAAACCCAGTCGTGATTCTGTTACGAGATCAGGAGGAGATCAGATTTAATAATGTTTCCTGATCCAGGTTAGATCATTAATAGCGCCCACCAAAGCGTTGCCGTGTAGATGGAACCGAAAGGATGATTTATAGTAATCCAGGTCTGTAGGTGTGGGTTCAACCCAGAATAGAGAGCAGAGATTAAACAGCGCTCCATTGTTTGAGAGATTATGAGGATCGAGGTCTGAATTTACAGACTGCAGGTGAGACTGCCGTCAGAGAGGGCGCTACAGAACCAAGGAGCAACATGCAGAAGAGTGCCGCTGTCAGCGAGAAGGATTAGAGAGGAGGACGGCGAGTAGGCATCAGACGAGTACAGATTTTGTTGCTCTGGTTTTCGTTTAAGAAATAATACGAGAGGGCGGGGCATTACTGTGACCAAATCCAGGAAAGAGGTGTTGGACGCAGAAGAGGCCAAATTTACTAGTCGACGCACAAAATCGAGCCCTATCCCAGTACAACATTGCCGGTCCTGTTTGTGCCTCGCCGCCGGAAAACTCGGTAAGTGTTCATGCAGTCAGCGTATTGTTGAGCAGACTATATTTATGCTCCCGTGACGAAGAACGACGCATTGCACGTCTCTGAACGTATCCCAATGTTGGCAAACGACGGTTACGGCCAGGTCGCGACGTTCGAGAGCAACGGTTTGATTGATGACTTTTTTCCAGAAATATGCGACTGATGGAAACCAACGAATAGGTTCTCGCTTTCCAGAAGTCAATTGTTTGTTCGCTATCGCCATCCAACGCATCACCTCCGATGGATTGGCGCTTGGCGAGAACCTACAAAGCTGAAACTTAACTCCGTCATTTCTTATCGTGTCCCTGGAAAACCCACTAAGAAATTCCCGTAAGAAAGCGAGCGCATGGACACCGTAGTCCTTTAGCAGACGCTCTTATCCAAAGCGACTTACAGATATCCCAGTTTTAATTGGGGTCAGAACACAGGGTTACATCCAGAATCCCTGGAGCAGTGAGGACTGAGGGTACATCCTCATTGGTAATTTCAGTGGACCTGGGATTTGAACCCTCAACCCTCAGATTGTCCCAAGATTAAAACTTGCCACTGTTGTTACGCATCATGTCCTCTGAACAAATGGTTCTCACTTTCCTACTTTTGTTTGCTATCGCCATCGAATCGCTATCGCATCACCTCAGATGAATTGGCGCTTGGCGAGAACCTACAAAGCTAAAACATGGCTCAATCATTCCTTATGGTGTCCTTGGGAAACCTTCTGACGGATTCCCGTAAGAAGTGAGCCATCACTCGATCATATTTCACGTTGTTAGGTTCTCCACCGTAGCGCAGCACGACTATTCCGTTAGTTCCAAAATAAAGACACAGATGTGAGCCTTTTTTTTTTTTCCTCCGATGTTTTTTTCTAACCGTATCTAACGCCCGTCTCTGTAATGAGGCCCCGAGGGGACCGAAGCTCGCCGGTCAGGATAATTAATGTTGTCTTATTGACCCCCTCCGTTCACCTCCCTCTCCATCGATCAGCGTCCTCTGTACACAGTAAGAGCACGAGGTGTGAGACGCTTGTCTCCTGCTCACAGTTCAGAATCCCATCAGGAAAACCAAACGCTAACAGAGTGAAGCACCGAGTTCGACGATCCACCGAATCTGTTGAGATCCTACAGAGACACGCCGATGGTTCTGCATGATGAAGACCAGATGTCCAGTGTCCAGCCAAGACAGACTGAGACCTACGATCAACCGGAGTCTCAGCCACCATTACAAACCTGTCAGAGGGGACGGGAAAACACGACTGAGGTGAGCGGTCAGTCGAAACAATGAGGGTCACTATTCACGTTTCCGTACGGTTCGGATCTCGCCGGATTCGGCGTTCAACGACTTTTCTCCGCAAATATGACATCTCTGTTTTTACCGGTTGCTCTGGATCTAATCACGTGATCACGTGACATGGACATGACGTTGTTCTCGCCAAGTCAAAGTTACCGCTTTACCTTTAGCGCCATGGGACCAAAAAAGTTTGCAGATCCAGGGTCAGAAGTCATGAGAGGAGTTGTGGGAGGAGTCGTGATTGTGGGAGGAGTCGTGAGTGTGATTGTGGGAGGAGTCGTGATCAAAGTCATGGGCGGAGTCGTTAGAGAAGTCATGAGAGGAGTAGTGGGAGGAGTCGTGATTGTGGGAGGAGTTGAGTGTGATTGTGGGAGGAGTCGTTAGAGAAGTCATGAGAGGAGTTGTGGGAGGAGTTATGACTGTTTGTGGGTGGAGTGTTAGCGAAGTCATGGGAAAAGTTGTTAGAGGAGTCGTGAGTGTGATTGTGGGAGGAGTCGTGATCAAAGTCATGGGCGGAGTCGTTAGAGAAGTCATGAGAGTAGTTGTGGGAGGAGTCATGATTGTGGGAGGAGTCGTGAGTGTGATTGTGGGAGGAGTCGTGATCAAAGTCATAGGCGGTGTTGTGGACCATTATAAACAAATTGGTTTCATTTGTCAGATGTTTCATTGACATTTATTAAAATGTATTTCCTGTGTTGCAGTAAACCTCAGTGCTTTGCTAAAAGGGGTGTGTCATTATGTAAATCCTACTGTTTTGCCCCTCCCACTTCTCAGCCTGAACTGAACTGGGGTCTCAGTGCACAAAAACCCAAAGGTCCAAAAACCAGGATGTTAACGGTCCATTCAACACTGTAGCCTCTCC
>JAOUQT010064090.1:0-10448 GCA_025769995.1 Xyliphius kryptos
ACACACTACTGAGCCTCATTTGAACTTGTGTTGAGGAATTTCCACTGAAGTTGGATCAGCCGGTCATTTGATTTTGAGTAGGATTCCAAATCCAGACTTCCATGAGATAAACATTCTGATTTAGATTTTTATGTTATTTTCTTTTGAACACATTCCACTATCTACTAAATAAAGATTTACAACAAATCTTTAATTCATTAAGATCTAGGATGTGTTACTTCAGTGTTCCCTTAATTCTTTTAAGCAGTGTATATGTAATTGTGCTGACATGGCAATAAACCCTCATTTGATGAATATTTTTCCTTACAATTTTTTTTCCAAAAAACATTGCTTAGAGTACCTACTGACATAAATGTTATTTGGCCTTAGGCCAGTGAGCTAGATTGTGGTTCGAGCAAAGCAGCAGATGTTTTGCATTGTAATTTGATCTCACAAACCATGCGCTAGAACACTAGTTTGCCTTTTTATTGTTTTGTTTTTCTGATGTGTGCGTATATGTGTGTTTTCAGAAACCATCTATTGTTGGACAAGTGCAAAAGTCAGTCAGCATGGCAGCGTTATCGTCACTTTGTGAGCTAGCAGAGCAGTATTCATTCGACTCACATTCAAATGCAATGCACTCTCTTTGCTCACTGACATCCTACTTTTATTCCTCAACCAACGGCGTAATTGAGACCCTACCTAAGCCATCAGCCTCTACAGTGGACAGCTCATGGTAGTCTGTTCTGTTTGTCACTTACGTTTCACCGTCTTATTACGTACTAATTATTTATTCAAATGAATAGTTTGGCTAATAGTTTATTGTTACATATGTTAACAGTCATCCAGTGGATAATTCAGTCCTAAAAGACTGGGGCAGAGTGGTGGCCTATTTCATGCGTGACCAGTGGACTTGTCGGAATTTCCTTCAAAAGTTTGCCAATGTCATGAGTGATGCAGCATCTCTTGAGGCTGCCATTGAGGCTCTTGCTCTACTTCCCTGTGATCTAGTGCTACCAGTGTTCAGCTTCATGTCTTCAGCGTTACCTCAGGTGTTAAATACAGATGTTATTTATTCATTATTTTTATTGGCAGAATCTAGTTAACGATCTAGTTTTATTTAGTTTTACTTCAGTATCCGAATACTGTATGATATTAGTTAGTAATAATGTTTTAGAAGTGCTTGGTGTAGGTACATCTACAGAAATAAAAGATTGTCATTATCTAGTTATATCTAGTTTTCAATATCTAGTTATTTTTGTTACTTGCTAATATTTATTTACTGCTATTTTTTGTTTCTAGCTTCTGCATGAAGAAGTATTATGTGAAGAGGCAATAGTTAAGTCTTGGAAGCTGGTGCAGGCCTTGAGTGTTAATGCTCATGACTTTTGGCCCACTTTAAAGGCCTTTGTGCATCTTTCATTCCATAGCTGTGTCTTAAATTTAAAGCAAGATCAGGAATGCAAGATACCAGCCTGCGTACAGCAAGTAAGTTAGTAAAGCAATGAAACCCATAAATGTGACTTGCATATTTACCAGATTTGAATCCGTATTGTTGATATAATCTCTAAAAGTATCATTTTTCACTTCGACATTCTGAAGGTTAAAGCTGAGCTGATGGAGCTGTCCAAAGTCAAGTTAGGAGTTTTCAACGTGCTGATTCAGCATTGCTGCTACACCTGGCTGCCATGTCACCCTAACAACAACCCAAACTCTGTCTTTGAAGGTTCTCTCCACCACCTGGATCTAATAACTGAGGCATGTCTTTATGGGCCACTTTTCAAAAAAGATCAAAGGTATCGTTGCCAGATTTGATAAAAGTTTTTATTTGCATTTTATTCTTTATGTTTTTATTTGGCATCAGTGCAAGAACCATTTCTGGGCTAAAACAATTGACTTACAAGTGTATTAATTGTATTTCTTTCTTTGTAGGCTCCTCATGGATGTTCAGACGTATGTGGAGCAGCTTAATGAAGAGTTTGGTGATAATGCAATTAGCAGGTCAGACTTAATTCTGGTTACTTTGTAAAGAAAAAAATAAAATATATTTTGCTATTTTGTCCAATTATATGGTTGTTTACATTTCAGTGGAATTAGGGATTTTCAGTTTCCACGTGTTTGTGTCATGGCCTTTCTGAGTCACCTTGAGTCTTCGAATGACCTGCATCAGACGCTTATGGAGAGCTTAGTGGATGACTTATTAAAAAAGGTAAATGAATAATTGTGTACAGGTACATACAATCTCCATTTTCCATGTATATAATTTTATGGTTTTAAATGATAATCTTAATCATCTTTATTATATATAAACAACTTTAAACTGATGTGTTTAAATATTATGTATTGCGCCAAGTGGTCACATTACACACTTTTTTTATTTCTGGGGGAATACCTTTTAACTCTTGATTTTTAAACACCAGGACTTCCCAAGTCTTTGCAATTTTTTGCAGTGTTTGACCTGTCCATCAATTCTATTATGAAGTCAAAATCAAAGTGGTGAAACATGACTTATCCTTGTTTATGGATTCTACTTTTGAGGCCATCTAAACAGTAGCTAAATCTCAGCCAAAACTGAATCATGCCACTAGAAAAAGTTTCTTGAATTCATACAAAAAAAGTATGAATTAAAAAAATATATTTTTATTTGATGAATTTCTGCTATAGAAAACAACCATAATGTTTTTGTTTTAGTCTGCGTTTGTGTAAGTGTACCCAAAGAGACCCAGTGCACAAAAAAGCTGTGTTTAAATTTCTTTTTTGCATACTTTGAGCATCAGTTTATTTAGATTGTGTTTGTTTGAATTGTGCTGCACAGAGAACATTCACTTTTTTTTTACATTTGTTAACCAAATCTTGCACCCTATTATAATGTTTTTAATACCATTGTCCAGGTCCACAATGTGCATCAGGTAAAGCAACATTAGAGTTCTACAATAAATTAAAATGTAGGCAAACCCTTTAAGAAATGATAATTTATATATTAAGCAAAATGACACAGTATATTATATCTGTAAGCAGAATAAAAAATCTTTTGTATTAGCAGAGGTAAAATTATGGTCTGGTGTTTTCAGTCAGCAGGGGCGGTAAACACTTTTTTTGGAACAAAAATCTATAATGGTCTGATCTTCACAAAACGCCACGCTTATAGTGTATCATTGCATTAACAAGCGAGGTTTCTAGGGACCTCAGAAGTAGAGTTTTTCATTCTTATCAGGCTGATAAAGGTTACAAACATTTCAAATAATTTGGTTGTTGCTGTTCCAAAGACCATTATAATTTGATATACGGAGTAGGGTTTTTTTCCTTCATTTTTTTGTTACAGGAATGATGATGTGTAATTTGTCATATGCGGTTTCCCTTAAGTGACCAGATGTGGTGTTTTTATACATAGATTGTGATACCTTAAACTATAGAATTCAGAAGAATCTAAGAATGTACTTTTTTTTCCACATGACTGGAGTGTTGCTTCCTAACTGGACAGGGTGATTTCACACAAGTGTGGTTGACTTGAAGTTACATTGTGTTGTTTAAGTGTTCCCTTATTTTTTGATCAGTGTGTATATGTATATATCTATATGTCTTACTCATTGGAGATGGTTAATGACAACCTTTCTCTTTTGATGTTCTAAGAAACCTTCTTTTCTTCCATAATATACTTCCAACTGCTAACCCAAAACACTCACATACTTTTACAACTAGCAGGTCTGTAATATTAGATCATTTTCTTCAATAAAAAAAATACCATGTATCTCTTTTTAATTTATTGATGACTGCACAATTGTTCTTAATAATACTTTATAGGTTTATTTCTAAATGTGAGAACTGTAACATAACGGTTTCAATAGTGATTTATTTGCTTCATTTAACCACAACAATTTAAATAGAACCATTGGACATATCACAAAATTGCATAGTAATTCACATTAACACTAGTAAATGAAATAAAATATTTAGGTAGACACAAATAACATTTCAAATGGAACACAAACCTTATTGACTTCAATAAATAAGGGAGAGAGTATAGGCTTCATGCTCCCGGCACCTTGAAATGCTGAAAAGAACATTCTTACTGGCCTCATGTATATGTGTAGTTACCCATTCCTTATTTCTGTGTCTAAAATTTGACGGTTATAATGCTTTTTTAAAGGATGAAGACATATCAAAGTCAACCGTGCGTTACTATAGCAACTCTATGCAGCACAGAATAAAAAATCGGGTATGGCAAACATTGCTGCTCCTACTTCCCAAACTAAGACAGGTAAGAGATGCATGCAGACACTTTGTAAATGGTTATTTGTACATGTTGACTTCAAAAGATTTAAACATTTCATATTTATCCCATTTAACAATCAATGTTAAGTGCCTCTGTGGTTACAATTATTGCAGAACTTTGTGTTGGAGCGTGTCTTTGGTGCCGTGTGTGAAGCTGGATTTTACAGCAACCAGGCTTCTGTCAAGTATTTAATTGAGTGGGCCCTGATTCTGATTCTCCACCACAATCCCTCTCATATTCAGCGGTTCTGGGACTGTTTCAATGTGGTACGTGCTATCTTCCAAAATAACCGAATGCAGACACAATAAATATAATTTTATTCATATAAACAAAACTGTTCTTGGTTTAACAGGACCAGGAGAAAACAAAAACAAGCATATGCACCTTCCTTTCTGTGTTGGTACACTTGGATGTTATACTTTCCAAAGTTGAATATAAGGTACTGCCTCAAATTACTTGAGTCTTAGCAGTAAGGGAAAAACACATCTTATAGAGTTTTATTTTAATTAGTTTAATATGATTGTCTTCAGATGTCCTTTGACTTATAAATATTGTTTAATGTCATTAAAACTAGAATTTTTTTTATTTGGAAACTTAAGTCTTACATATTCGTCTCTCCCTTTTTCGCAGCAAAGCCACTGGGAAAAAGCTTTGGAGGTTATTTTGCTGTGGTGTTTCAATCATAATTTCACAGTGCGCCTGTATGCCTTGCTGGCTTTAAAAAGAGTTTGGGCTTTAAAAGGGTCATGGGTCCAGGTTGAAAATGAACAAGATAATTTGGGTTCTCTTGAGGGACTTGCCAGAGTTGTTGAGGCTTATCTTCATCAAGCTGAAATCCTGCAGCGTAATGGGTGAGCCTTTTTATTGGATAATTAATTTATAAATCAATGTCTATATTTAAAAAATAGTTTGTTAGTGTTTGTAAAAGAAAAAAAACTAACCTGGATTTGATTATTTTTCTAACTACAAGTACTCACTAAAGGAGATGTGAATGTTACTGACCATCTTTATAGGATTTTGTTCAGATTAGTACAGTTCTCTTGTATCTCTTGTAAAGACATTAAGTTAAAGTGTAAATTCATATTACTTTTTTATATAATTATAGAATATTTAAAATTAAAGGTGCTCCATGCAAATGTTAACATCTGGCATGCCCAAGCATTTTAATAAATACTGTGTGTTTGTGTATGTGTTGATGTCTGACATTTTTACTCTACAGCAATGCCAAAAAGAACTGGTCCAGAATCCAGGATCACTTCTTTTTTAGTACTTTTAATCCTGTTATGGATTACAGTGTAGAGGTTAGAATTCCTAATAATGTTACATTTAGTTTGTCGGTAATATTTAAATAAATTATTATTAATATATACTGTTAAAAAAAAATGAAGGGAACACTAAAAGAACACATCCTAGATCTAAATGAATAAAATATTTATTTAAAGGATATATTCAGCTGAAAATCTTTATTTAGTAGACAGTGGAATGCATTGAGAAGAAAATATAAAAATTATCAAAATGTACATCAAAATTATTATCCCATGGCGGTCTGGAAGTTACATTGTGTTGTTTAAGCGTTCCCTTTATGTTTTTGAGCAGTGTATTTTAGTAAAAGGCCTAGTAAAACTAATATGAGACTTTCATTCTTGTCTGTTAGACCATATTCCATACATTTCCCAGTCTCTCAGAACTTGCAGATGATGAGTCTATCCCGGTGTGGAAGTTTGAGAAACTTGTGGACTTTAAACTCACATCCTCCGTACCTTTGCGGAATACAGACAGCAGACTGAGTTCATTGCAGCCTGGAGACTGGGTCCAAGAGGATAAGGGTACTTCTTATATAGCATGTGTATTTCTGTTTTTTTGGGTTTTATAATTAGTAAAGCAAAAATATCAAATTTATTTTAGCACATGTGACAGTGTAACTTAAAGGTTACAAATTTAAACCAGCATATTTGGTCTGTAGTACCTTTTTTATTAAATTTATGCTTCCATCATGTCTTGAATTAACTGGATTTTTATATCCTTAAAAGGGTTTGTAATTTGTATGGCGTTTGTGAAGAAATTGGAAATCGCTTATTTTATTGTTCCAAAGATTTTATTAATATCAAATTATTAGTTTTTCTCAACTACTTGATTTTCAGCCCTTGTAGTTTTAATGATTAATGAAGTTAAAATAAATACGTAAATAATAGAAATTCTTATTGTTTTTTTTTTTACGATCAGTGTTTATAATTAAGATATATTTAAATTTGAAGTCTTTTGTTTAGTTTGTGTTTTTGTGTCGCACTTGAGGTTTAAATGTCAGGCTAAATCACTGGACCTCAAAAACATCTCAGATGTGTTTGACTTTACAATTCATTTTATTTTGAGCTGGTAATGTGAGATTTATTATTGTCCAAGAATTTATGGTGTTCAAACACCTCATTTTCTGTAAGTGTTTATGTGGGAATTGTGTTTTTTCTAGGTGAGCTGGAACAGGATACATACTGGGTGGATGTTCAGAAGAAAATTTCCCCCTGGATCCTAAGCATACAAGAGCAAGAACCACAACTCCGAGCACAGCACCGAGCAGCATGTCTGAGTAAAATCAGTGGTATCCTGGTGGTTGCATCACTCATTAACAAGCCAGCTAACCTTGGTGGTATGAACGCACGCACGCACGCACGCACGCGCACTAATTTAATTTGCATGAGAAAAAAAAGTGAATTGTTGATTTAATGTACTTCTGTCAACTGTTTTCTCCAATTCCATATATATTGGATATAATACGTATATTTTCAAATAAAAGCCCATCTAACTTGCAATTGGAGACCAAAAATGTGCATATACATACATGTATAAATGTAATGCAAATATCTAAAGAGACTAATTTGCATCGAAGATTTACTAAGCAGATCTGGGACGATTATGCTTGTTGTCCTTGTTAGAGGGTTTACAGCAATAAAGTATTTTAAATGTGTTTCACATTTTCTATACCATTTGCACTATGAGTGCAGCAGTTATACACCTGTAATGATTAGGACAAATAAATTCTTTAGTTTTTGTTTTGTCTTTAGATGTGGGAGGAAACCGGAGAAAGCTAATAAAACAAAGACAGGCTCAATCACCATAATCACTGTGTTCACTATAAAGTATGACAAAAATGCTGACCTGTCAGCTATTAAATAAATTATAAATAAAACCATCTAAAGTTTAAGTCATTTTGTAAGACAAAATGTCAAAAAGCCTCAATGCAAACACCTTTTGTGTAAATATTTTGTTTTAAAAGCTTTTATGTTATTCTTTACATTTTTCTTTTGGAAGAAGTGATTTGATTTGTTCATTAGGTCTTTGTAGAACCTGTGAAATCTTTGGCGCTAATGCCCTTGTGGTGGACAATCTCCATCACATCAGTGACAAACAGTTTCAAGCCTTAAGTGTGTCTTCTGAACTGTGGCTCCCGATCCTGGAGGTGTGTGTTTTACAGATGTCTTATTTGTGCAATTTTTTTTTTTTTTTGCCGGTCAAATGTAAGTTTTTTTTCCTGTTTCAGGTAAAGCCATTTGAGCTGTCTGAGTTTCTGCAGATGAAGAAAACCGAGGGTTACTGTATCATTGGCGTGGAGCAAACAGCCAACAGTCAGAGTCTAAATGACTACAGATTTCCAGAAAAGACATTACTACTTTTGGGGTAAAACAACCAACCTATTAATCGACCAGCTTTCAGCCTAATAGATCAGATTTGTTTAGTATTGTTTATTGTAATTCCAATCATTTCCACATGGGGTGAGTTACTTTAAATGAAGTACAGATGTTGAGCTACTAGTACCCACAGGCAAATGTGTGCAATTGCTTCAAGGGAGCTGGCTTAGCACTTAGCACAGTATTAGTGGCAGACTAATTGACTTTGCTCTCTCGAGGTGACTTCATCTGTCAGCAGACGTGTCCCAGCATGCAAATTTTCTGTCAGCAAAACTACTACAAACTCTCTTAGTGCATGTAGTTAAATGATTTTACTATACAGTTAATCTAAGAGCAAAATTATTTAAATAGCCCTTTAAAATACTAGATTTAATCCATAGTATGTAAAACCTAATTCCCATTTCATAATGAAGTTAAATATGTCTTGCTGCTTTTAATTTACTTACAATTATTCCAATTATAACATTGGATACCTAAACATAGCTCTTTTAAAAGGGCAATGTGTATGAAATCAGACGATCTATTAAATGAAATTACATTTAGTATTCTGAATTTTGTTTGTATTACTTTGTAATTAACTGTATGTTTAATAGTGCAGGTCACTGTTGATGTTAAATCTAATGGGTGATGTGTCTATTACTGCATTTTCAACCTCAAGATGTCTAAATCCTATGCACAAATCTTGTGAAATTATCTCTATAATTTATAACTATAAACTGGCTATTTGAAGTGTATTCATATAATCCAGTGGTTCTGAACTGGTCTCAGCCGGCACACAAATTTTCTCATGGTCATTAAGTCACGACCCATTTTAATCGACTACAAAACAATTTATCTTTGAAAAATAGTAAAAGTAATTTAAAAAATACAGTGCAACCACTGTTTCTTTTGATAATCCATCTAAAACAACCGGTGAAATCTGAAATCGATGAAAAACTAAGGTGCCATTACATGAAATTTTTAATACAGTGTTTTATGGTGCTTTATAAATCAATATAAAAGACCAGTGTAAGTAAAAAAAATGTTTTCTATACATTTAAACTGAATGACTTTAACATTACTTTTCATCTGTTTTTAATTCAAATGAATTAATTCACCACTCTTGACTTTAACATCTCGAGGGAAACGTAACAGAGATACAATGAGACATGATGTCACGCCAATTCAATCTAAAGCAAACTGTGAAATCAGAGACGTAATCATTGCAAAGAAAATCACTTGACACTAAGTCGACGAAAAACAGATTTATTTTTCAACAAGCTCTCCGCAACCGACCCAGAACATGACACATCATATGAGAAATGCTGATATAACCCACATTTCTGTCAACAAGCATTGTTGGATTGGAGATACAGTAATGCTTTATATTCAAGAACGATAATAATGGGAGGGGGGGGGTGGGGAATCAGAGTAACTTGTTGCATTTAAGTGAGCACTAATCACATTTACCACAAACAGTAACTCGAGATCTTTTTTTTTTCTGTCCCTGCAGGAATGAGAGAGAGGGAATCCCTGCTGACCTTTTACAAATGTTGGATGTATGTGTGGAGATTCCTCAGCAGGGAGTGACTCGCTCTCTCAATGTGCACGTTAGCGCGGCCCTACTGGTGTGGGAATATAGAAGGCAGCACATGAGCTCTGACCAAGCCTCTTAACCACTTTGGTTTTTAATCTTTTTGTGTTCATTTTAATGCCAATATACTTGAACTGTTTCTGAACCTTCACCATGATCCCTTTATAATTGTTATACTAGTGGATCAATGGTTTGTTTTATTATCTTAATTAACATTAGTTTGTATTTAAATTTGTGTAATAAAGTCATTTATTAGTTATTTGTTTGCTGTTAAAGACAATTTTTGACTAATTTGGCATTATGCCAAAATGTTTTTAAATGCTATATTTTTACATTACTTAGTCAAAAAATCAAAATATACTTGATGTAGATACTTAATGCAGATCATAATGTAAATGGTCTTCAGTATTTACTCTAATATTGTCAGGATCAAATTTAAACAGTCTCCCATCTTCCACAATCAGGCCTCTACAGTTCGTTCAAAGCTCAGCTCCCGACTCGTGTTCAACCAGCCCAAGAAAACTCGTCTCTGGCTTTCTGTAGCTACTCGCGTTCAGTACAAGGCACTGACTGGCCAATAGGACAATCTCTGGATCTGTTCCCTCTTACCTTCAGTTCATCTTTCCTAAATAAACTCTGACTTGTTCACTGCACTCTAGTGATGATTGCCTGGTGATTCCAACGACCTTCCCAACAACATCCGCATCCGCAAGGCTTCTCAAAAAACATCTCTTCCACAGACACTTTCTATAAAAAAAAACACCAGATATAATAATGCGCAGGTTTGATGATACTACACTGTTGTTGCAGGTTTTTCCTAAAGTACTGACTTGTGTTGTTCTCTCATTTGTAAGTCGTTTTGGATAAAAGCCTTTGCTAAATGAAAAATATTTTTCAATTAGTTATAGTTTAGTTTATTAATTAAAACTGTATCACATAGCAA
>JAOUQT010064110.1:0-10448 GCA_025769995.1 Xyliphius kryptos
GCACTCCTTTATAGGGGGGTCTTGCTAAGTGCCTCTAATTTCTACCTGTTGTCTGTTCCATTCGCACAACAGCAAGAGAAACTGATTCACAATCAGTGTTGCTTCCTAACTGGACAGGTGGATTTCACACAAGTTTGAGTTCCGTTTGCATTTTTTATACTATAAGTGAGCGGACCAAAAAAAAGAAAAGTATATAGTGAGTGCTGAGTGTTTAATAAGAAGCGGACAGCTAAATATTTTTTACGGAAGTCCAAGTAACGTCTAATATGACAAAAAAAGTTGCAGTTATTATGCAGGACAGTAACTCGCCGTGTGAAACTGACTAAAGTATGGTCAGAAAAAAAACAGAGGGCTTAAAGTTTTATTTATTGCCAGTGGATACTGCGTGTCCAGTGTGGTTTGCCGACTTTTGCTTATTAGACTCTTAAAGGTTGAGGCGTCGAGCCTGGAGTCCACTCCAGTTGACAGTTTGAGCTCTTAATCAAGGCCCTTAACCATCATTGCTTCGTTTCCCATAACGTCCCTTATTTGTAACTGCCTGTAAAATCACATAATGGAATCAATTCCTTATAGAACCAATCCCAACGGAGTGTACACTTATCGGAAGAAACTTTCACAGACTGCATTCATAGTTTTCTTTCTCGACGATCAGAGACTTAATGACAGAGCCAAGAGATTCCGCCGCAGTGTAAGAGCTACAGCGCAGCACCATCGTCTCGCTGCGTCTCCGCCGCTCAGATAAGTCAAAACATTACCATTGACTTTTTGATTGAGTGATGCAATTACTCCGCTGAATGCCAGCTTTAGAGAAGAGATGAGTGATGAGTAGGTAATGTTCCCATGACACCAGACTAAACTTCGCTAATATTTTTAGCTTTTGGGAAAAAATAATATAAAAACATCCCTGGTGTTGATACATATTCTTTTTTTTTAAACTGGTAGTTCCGGTCCTCAAATCTGATTGGCTGAGTCGTTTGTCCAGCCGTGACATTATTGACAATAATACACACCTCTGAGCGCTTCACATGCGTCTTGCTAATAAAGAATATCAGATTGGACATTAGGGGGTTGGGGCACATCAGCAGAACAATTAAATATTGTTATAAAGGAATTCATGTTAACTTTGATGCCCAAAAACTTTGAGATATTTTGAAAATATTTAATCCAAAACGTACTTGAAGAGCAAAAAAAAATTGGAAGACCAGTTTATTAGCAGTTTTGTTTCCAATTAACATATTTATAAATTTTTATTATGTGTTTGTAACCATTTCATAAAAGTAATAAGGCACGAGAGGTTGTGTATTATTGTGAATAAACCTTAACAACAGGACTCTGCTTCGCATCTTTACTGATAACTGTTCCCCATGCCCATCCAGGGGAGAACATCTCGGGCGCCGGGCAGATACCCCCAGGACAGGGCGCCAATCCATCGCTGGGCACACACTCACTTATTCACATCCACAAACACACACTATACAGGGCAATTTAGAGCATTCAATTTACCTGGAATCCATGTTTTTGGAGAACCGGAGAACCCATCGAAAACCCATGCTGACACAGGGAGGACATGGAAACTCCAACCAGATTGGGATTCGAACCGGGAATCCCCAGTGCTGATAGTCGAACGTACCAAGCCACTGTGCCACGTACAAATTAATACGTGTCAAAATTCATCATTTAGAGAAAAATGTAAAACTCAAAAGCGCTTCACTCAAAAATTCAACAATTCATATAAATATTCAGCATCAGTACCTAAGGAGGCTGATTAAATTTGGCGCACTTGTGTGTAGGGGTTCTATAACGGGTATATTTACACTGTACTTGTACATTGTATTTGCTTTTGTGGTGTTGTTGTTATTCTCACAGGCCATACGGGTATAGTGTACCTCATGGGGTAGCTCTGTGGCACTTCCGCCTTCCAACAACAAAGGTCCTGAGTGTGATTCCCTGTGATTCCAGAGGGGTTCTGGGTTTGAGAGCAGGACTCATTACAAACATTTCTTTCATCAATGTTGGAACATAGTTAGGGGTATATGATCATTTAATTTGAGTTGGTGCTTGATTTTATTCAAATGGGGCAATGGGATTAAATGAAATACCTGCTAGAGATACAAACTGCCCCCTCAGTGTAAAGCTGTATGTTAATGTGCAGTGTTTGTCTAAAGGAAACTGGGTTAGGCTTCGGTCCCTGTGACTCTAATTACAATATAATAGGCGTAGATGAATGAATGAATGAATGAATGAATGACTAGTTCTTGAATCTGCTTCATGGCAACATTCGGCTGCATTGAAATGACGGTCGTGATGTTTGCATTGTCTTCAAAACTTCGCTGTAACGAGCACTGAGCCGACAGAAGCTTTCCTCAATGACTTGCTCATTTATCATCATTCATGCAGTAATATGGGCTCTTTGGCCCCCAGCAGCCCTGAGCAGACCTGAGGGTCAATGGTCCCGGATGTTTAAAAGCACTTGTTGATCCCTGACTATGATGAAAGTCAAGGTCGTTCCTTTTTTCCCGGCCGCTTTTAGCCAACATTTTCGACGACGTCGTGCGCTCAGTGGTGGGAGGGGCTCCATAGTCTCTGAGCCCCCATTCCCATGCGCCACACGTCCAGCTCCAACCGGCGATGCTTTAGCCAGTGCTCTGTTGCCATGGCGACAGTGTCCGGGTCAGGCTCCGGGCCCTCATTATGAAGTTCGTAGCGTGCATGTCGCTCCCCGGAGTGACCACAGAACACCTAATATAGAAGAGCACTGGGGCCGTCGCACACAAATCTCCCCTTTCTTTTGAATTCCTCAACGAAAGTTTGCGACTTTCTCTGATTCAGATATTTGTCGGGCCACATTTGGGCCGTAAAATCATATGCTCTGATCACTTGCTTGCTAAATTCAATCTGTTCTCTTAAATACATTTTATAATTAGTTAGTAAAACATGAAAACAAATTCAACAACGACCCTCGCGACTAATTATTCCAGGCTTTAAAGCCCATCCCGTTTCCGTGTGTAGGGGTTTATGCGGATGGCTTTGCAATTGCATTAACCGAATTACAATTTTTGTAATTTGTTTTATCAGACGCATTCAATTCGGCCAGGCGAGGCGCAGGGCGTCGGCGCTCGGCACTCAGTTATAATGTTTAATAGTCTAGATGAGGCCTTAATATACTTCTTATTAAACTTGGAATTGCTCTTGGTGTGTGCCACAATTTATTCTGGCTGCAAGTCTTGCTTCGTCAGAATGGTGGAGCTGTGAGGTGCGTGGCCTCTGCGAGATTAACATTTAATAGGAGTCGCGGGCTCATTTTAAGCTGCTGTGTCGTGTCTTTCATCCGGCTCATGAGGGGATTGCAGTAATCTTCCGGGTGGTCGAAATGCTCAGATTTGAATGCAGAAATTGTAACCTGAGTAGCTTTAGTCTCTGTTTTTAAGTAGCACCTATTTACGAAGCGTTTACTGGCCTTAAAGGACTTTTTCTGGCCACAAAGGGGACAAATAGCTTCAGATTTGGTGGCAACTTCAAAGCGGTTTAGTGGTGGTCTCTATTTTAGGAGATTCATTTGTACAGGGAGAACGTTCCCTTCATGAGTTTAATGATCCCCTTTCTGTGCGTGCCATCATATAGACAAAAGTATACAGACACGAATTTTAATAATGGAATTCAGGTGTTCAATTCTATTATTATAGGTGTGTAAATGTGAGCTATTGTAATAGTGTATGCTCTGTGGGAACAATACTTACACACAGAGGAATTTGGCCTCCACATTTAACCCATCCGTGCAGTAAAACACACAAATATACACACCGAGTGGAGTGAGCCTTGTATATGGTGCCCATTTGGCAGTTGGGACTCCGAGAATCCGTTCTTGGAGGGAACGGGGACCTTCAGGTCACAAAGCTGGTTCCTTAACCACAAGTCTACAACTGCCCCACCAGTGATGAAGGTAATATGGAGGTGCATGGTTATAATTTGTATGGTAGTTAATCCCAAAGTTAGTTAATTGGAAACGATTCACAGTCCCACTAAGTACCCTGGCTGAAGGCACCTAATCCCAACTGCTTCCCAAGGCCCACTTCACTCGGTGTGTGTATATGTGTGTGTTTCACTGCACAGATGACTTAAATGTGGAGGACAAATTCCTCTGTGTGTAAGTACGGTGGGCAAAATGGATCACTTTATACATTTCAGTTAAGGTTTTACAGACAGTTAGTCCAAACTGCATAACTAGGTGCCTGCTCCTTTTCTTCATCACACCACAAAGTCATAAAGCTGTGATGGAACCTCCTAAAGCTCCTCCTCTTTGCTCAGTCATCATTGGCTGCCTCTCCAGCAATCATTTGCCTCGAGCTAAATAAAGTTTATTATTTACCTACATAGATTTTACACACGTGGCAAAGACACTGGTTAAAAAAAACATAGAATTAATAATGAAGGGGTGCATTACCGTAAGGGGAGTATATATAGAGCAAGAAAGATAGAAGGAACCAATAAACATACAAGAGGAGTGTATATAATATCAGCGCCAAGATCATTTGAATCATCGGCTAATAAAGATGCTGCAAATAAATAAATGAAATCAGTACACACTGCCATGTCAGTAATAATTTTCTCATTCTGTGTCTATAGGGACTTTTGTTAAAGAACTGGCAAATTATACATCGCAACCGATGAATTGTGGCTTAGTGATTATATACAAGAGAGTAATTAAATACTTTGGAAGTTCACGTACTGAAAGTGAAAACACAGTGAGGTGTAAATATTTAAGACAATGTTGTTGTGTGTGTGTTGTTTAAAGGGAGTGAATTTGAGATAGCAGCAGGACATTAAATGAGTTTGAATGCTTTTCCAAATGAGGTCTGTGAGAGTCTCTCATTCGAAAATATATGAATGATCAGATGCAGTGTGTAGTGTAAAAGCATGGCTATGCAAAATGGGTAGTGTGTGTATTTGTCACTGGCTTGTGGTCATGCTGTTCTGCTTTATCGCTCTCTGTTAGGCCAATTGAGGTCTGTACCTCGGAATGTAGTGAAACACTGACAGCCTCGGGCCTTGCAAGTCCCACTGGGTGCCTGTCAACTCCTACACACACACACACACACACACACACACACACACACACACACTGAATAGACAGTGAGCTGGTATATAGCAAATCTCTATAGGGTATATCCACTGTATGGATAAGATTACTAGGGAACACAACTTAATCTTTAAACTCTGGAGTTTTATTCACTCCTTTTGTCACTGATCTGAAATCATTTACTTTGTGGAAATAATTTTGCCCAAGGTCCTTGAAGCCTGGTTTATTGTCGTGTAGTAAAGAAGAACCTGACTAGAGCTGGAACTGTCAGCCACCGCATTCTGACTGTGTGTGTGTGGATTCCTTTTCTTATCTTTTTATTAGAATCAGAATACATTTACATTACATTTAGTCATTTTGCAGACGCTTTTATCCAAAGCGACTTACAACTATCCCAACTTGGTTGGGGTCAGAACACAGGGTGGAACAGGACCCTGGAGCAATGAGGGTTAAGAGTCTTGCTCAAGGACCCACATTGGTAACTTAGTGGACCTGGGGTTTGAACCCCCAACCTTCTGATTGATAGTCCAACACCCTAACCACTGAGCTACCACTCCAGAATACTGTATTAATGCCGGCAGTGTTTATCCATAACACTGCCAGAGCACAACGGCAACTGCAATTCCACCATTTGGACCTAGTGGTGGTGCAGTCCTACAGGATGACCTTTCTGAACTGACATAGTTTTTCTAATTTTGGGAAATGGGACACCTGATCACTCTATGGTCTCTGCGCATTATGAGGCTCAAAAAGAAGAAGTCCCCAACCGAGTCTTGGCCCTCATAAGGTTTCTTCATTAGAAAAGAACTTAACGGGGAGTTTTTTTCTTCCCAGTGCTGCTTCGGCTTGCTCTTTGGGGGTAAAGCTGGTTTGGGACGAGGTACAATCAATAATTGAATAAACTTGAACTATCCTGTCCAAATGGGCCAGTATTTCTGCATAGTACCAAGTGGAGTCTATGCCATGACCAGCGGTTGTGCTGTAAAGATCTAAGCAGGTCTAGTGCACTAGATGGGGATCTCTGTTCAGTGGATTTAGCTGTAACCTGTCCAGGCTGTCTCTGTCCTGTTAAGGATTTCATGGCTATTAAATCAAACTTGAAGAAACCCTGTACTAGTTTTGAAACATTGCAATAACCTTCAAGCAGATAAGTGTGGCGTCCACATACTTTTGGCTGTAACGTTGAAGCCGTCTTACTCAAAGAGCCTATTATTATTGGCTTTGTGTCTCGGCTGCTTTTATCTCTGTTTTGACTCAGATTCATTTGCATACAGAAGCTCAGAATTTGTCCAGCCACACTGATGGTGGCAGTCTGTAGTCTCAAACACACACACACACACACACACACACACACACACACACACATGCACCCACACAGCTACGCACGCACGCACACGTGTTGAATCCTTAAAAAAGAAACAAGGCAAAAGAGATGGCGTGTGTGGGCCGATGCAGTACGTCGCCATGGCAACTCGGCACTCACCTGCTCCTCTGCTGCTTCCATATGAAGTAATGAGTCTTTAATATCTGTTGAGGATGGAATACGTCCGTCAGGGCTGGCAGTGAGGCTCCTGCTCGTCTCCTCACTCCCCGTTCGCCGATGTCAGGAGGCTCAGATGAGTCGAACTTCGTCATGGTTTGCCACCGTCCTCGCCGTGACTCAGGGAGGCATATGCTGGCATTCGCGTTTCATTGTGTACGGTGAAGCAGATTATGAATCAGTAGATCAGACCGTTTTCTTTCCGGATGGCCTTTAAATAAACAAACCCGTAGCCTGGAGCGTGATTTAAATACTTAAAGGAGCAGAGATAAGTAATGCTGTGGAGGCAGGATCTTATACAGAGCCACAGAGCCAGTAACACGTCTACTATAAATCAGTCCTAATGCGTTAGAATGGCAGTCGGGTCTCTGGGCTCGGCTTTGGCCTCCGTTTCGGGATTTTGCGGACTGTTAGACGCAGATCATAGCAACTCTCTGAGATGGGAACACCGTGAGCCGCTGATCCGTCATATGGCAATTCTGGGCAAGAGGAGAAGGAAGACAACAATTAGCATGGTTTGTTGTTTGTAAACTTAAATCAATAGGGTTTTAATAAATGATCATTTTTGAATTATTGATTTGGTATGATGTCATCGAGACCAGCGGTTATGGACTAGGCACAACAGCCCGGGACCCACATGGTCTCATGGTCAATAAGTCACAACCAACTTTTTATAGAATCCTTCAATCCATCCATTATCGTCCCCTCGTCCAGGGTTCGGGTCGCTGGGGCAGGAACCTTAGCAGAAAATCCAGGATCTCTCTCTCTCCAGCAACCCCTACTAGCTAGCCCAACTGGGGGGATTCTGAGGCGTTCCCAGGCCAGCTCGGAAATGTAATCTTTCCAATGTGTCCTAGGTCTTCGCCGAGATCTCCTTCCAGTTGCACTTGCCTGAAACACTTTCCTGGTGAGACACTCAGGAACCACCTCAACTGGCTCCTTGTGCAAGACTAGCTGGTCTACTCAGTGTCGCTTCGTGCCGTTCCTCTAAGCGACAGCCCAGACACCCTGTGGAGGAAACTCATTTGCGCTGCTTGTATTCACGATCTTGTTCTCTCGGTCATTACCCAAAGCTCATGACCGTAGGTGAGGATAGGAACGTGGACCGACTGGTAAATCGAGAGCTTTGCCTTGTGGCTTAGCTCTTTCTTTACCCCAACAGACCACAGCACTGCTGACCCTGTGCAGGTCCGCCTGTCAATCTCCCGCTCCATCTTTCCATCACTTGTGGTACAAGACCCCGAGACTTAAACTCCTCCACTTGAGGCAAGAGCTCATCCCGGACCCCCAGAGAGGACTCTTCAGCCTTTTCTGGAGGTTCTGATTCTTATTTTGGCCGCTTTACACTTGGCTTCAAACCGATCCATCAAGATCTGATGCCAACAGAACCACATCATCTGCAAAAAGGTCACCAACCTGGACATCCTCCATCCCCTGGCTGTGCCTAGAATTACTGTCCAAAAAATTATGAACAGAATCCGTGATAAAGGACGGCCCTGATGGAGTCCAACTCTCGGAGGAGAACATGGAAACTCCAGCCAGATTGGGATTCGAACCAGCGCTGAGAGGCGAACGTGCTAACCACTAAGCCACCGTGCCGCCCGCAATGAACTTTAAATTGTCTTAAATCCTGCAAACAGTCATTGTTTTAGTTATACGTCATTTAGGAGGACTTGTTTAGTCTTGTGAGACAGACTGCTGATTCGCGATATAAAAAGCACTTTCCAACATTTCCCCACCGCGGTCTATTGTCCACATTACCAGCTCGTTCTCCCCAGAGTCTCCATTTCACCCCAGACCCGATCATTAGAACATCATCAAGTGAGTCCATTACGTCCATGGTGATGGACTCTTTCGCGCCACAGGTAACACAGGAATCATGCTTTTTATTTCGGAATCACACCGGCATATTCGTTGAAATTCCACTTTTGGAAGTTTGTAATAACATGGACACAAACCCTTGTGCTTGTGTGCAACAACAAAACAAAATGCAACAACAAAACCACAAAAGTCAGTGACAAATGACGCTCAATGGATTGGTCTACATAAGGCTCGACGTGAAACCTAGCAAGAGTAGCATACGGCGTAATGCTTGCCGGGTCATCTCGTATAATACTTTCTCCAGCCTCCGGGCATCCTGTCACAGCCGGAGAAGCACGGCAGCGGCCGCGGTTACCAAAGCGGCGAGCGGCGATGATCAATTGGTCGACATCCTCGGCAAAATCTATAGCTGACCATATGCTGAACGATTTCCTGACAGCTTTTTAATGTATCTATAGGACAGGTCGATGCCTCGGTGGGAAGGATTCTATATTTTCGCGTGATGAACTACTTAATCATTCCCGTTGGCCACTTCAGCGAGAAAATCCATATCCATTTTCCTTTTGTCTTTTATTGGGCTGCACTTTTCAAGTCGTCAGAAAGGAATCGGGTGAGCTGGATGAATGGACGGACCTCTCTTTAGCATACTTTGATTCTAATTAAAGCTTTCGCGGGGCTAATTTACTCCTCCATTACCTTTCTGTGGGCTTAGTAAGACATGGGCGGTTACCAAGAGACCACATTGCCTCCAAATGGGTTATTAATGCAGATCAATTTTCACCTGGGGACTTTTTATCGCTCGCTCCCATTGTGTAATCCTTTTACCTATAGCATCTCTTTTTCACGTTTACGTAATCCACTGTTAATGAACCACCTCCCGTTCTTTCTCAGTCCTGTAGCTAGGGTCGCCACCCATCCCGTAAAATACGGAACCGTCCTGTTTATTGCCAAATAAATGTTGCGTCTCGTGTCGAACCATATTGTTCCATATTACCAAACACACAACACTGAATCAACACTAAAAGTAACAATGATCAATAGCCCCCAATTTAAGTGCAACACTTAATGCATCGGATTCTGTGACCTTAGAGGGCGCTATTGTCAGTTTCTACTCAAAAATGACATACACGCACAAATTAAAACCAACATCTGGATTAAAAAAGTGTATTTTCTGTCAAAATGTTTGTTTTTTAGCAATATAATGTGATCATTACATAAATTTTGTTATTAATGTGGGTTAATTGTTTGGATTACCTGACTTCCTTTCATGAACAATTCTCTATTTATATACAAATATATATGTTGTAGTATGTTAAAATATATATAATCTTATTCTTCTTATTTCAACCTATTTGGAGGCAGTGTGGTCTCTTGGTAACCACCCATGTTGTACTGAGCAAACACACACACACACACACACACACACACACACACACACACACACACACACACACACACACACACACATTTTATAATTACATAGCATATAAATACATAATATACCTACAATATTTGCACAGATCTATATTTTGCACATCATGTTTACACATGCCTTTTTTTTAATCGATATATATATATATATATATACACTATGTCTATGACACACAAATACTCTATATTGTATTGTATGTTTATGAATTAATTTATTATCTTACGCTTAATCCTCTACTTGGGTTGCGGGGGTGTCCCCCATGCCTATCCAGGGGCATTTATTTCAGTCGCTGGGCAGATGCACCAAGGACAGGGCGCCAATCTATCGCTGGGCACACATTCCCATACCTTGACTCCATACTTTTGGACTGTGGGAAGAAACCAGAGAACCTGGAGGAAACCCACTCTGACACGGGGAAAACATGGAAGCTCCACCCAGATTGGGATTCGAACCGGGAATCCCCAGCGCTGAGGCAAACGTGCTAAACACTAAGCCACCGTGCCACCCTTTATGTTTATTATCATTTGTGTGTGTATGTGTATACTTGAATTGTATATTTAATGTTTAAAACTGGGGTG
>JAOUQT010064119.1:0-10448 GCA_025769995.1 Xyliphius kryptos
CACCTGGAGAAAACCCACGTGAACACGGGGAGAACATGCAAACTCCACACAGAAATTCCCAGGTCGCTCCATCTGGAGATCAAACCCTGGGTCCTCTTGCTGTGAAGCACTATCCACTGCGCCACCGTGCCGCCCCCCAGATGCATCATAAGGTGTTTGCAATGCATTTCATCTCCTACTTTTGGCCTTTTCCTTTATCAGGGGTCACCACAGCAAGTGTTTCTACCATCTTCCAGCCACCTGCATAACCTTCTCATTGGTCTACCTCTTTGCCTCCTGCCTGACAGCTCCATCTACAACATCAGCCAACCAATATATCCAATGCCCCTCTTCTGCACACTGCCCTGGCTAACAATTTTCCAACCGGTGCTGTCCCTATCATGTTCCCATTCCCAATTCTGTCCATCCTGGTAACACCTAAAGCAAAAATCTTAAGCTCTACCACCTCAGCTCTGCTTCCGGCCTCTTAGTGCCACAGTCTACAACAAAACTCATTCATTCATTTTCTGTACCTGCTTAATCCTAGTCACAGGGTCAGAGGAACGCCGGTGCCCACCCAGCAATTCTGGGCGTGAGGGCAGAAACAACAATATCCATCACAGGGTACACACACACACACATTCAAACACTAATGGGCAATTTAAAGACACAAATTAACCAATTATGCATTTCATTGGAATGCGGGAGGAAACCTGAGTATCCGGAGAAAACCTGCCCGAACACAGAAAGAACATGCAAACTCCACACAGAAATTTCCCGTGGTGGCCTACCCGGGGTTCGAACCCAGGATCTTCTTGGTGTGAGGCGACGGCACTATCCACTGCTCCAGCGTGCCATCCCTGGTAATATAATACTATATATAATATACTTTCATATACACACACACACACACACACACGTGTCGTATTGTGCTGTTCTGTTCTGTGCTGTAGATCAGGTAGCAGAGTTGCTTGGATTATACTCTTTTAAGAGGGGATTAACCGTGTTGCAGCGTTCAGAGCAAATTGCCCCAAGAAGACATCTCGGGCAACGGGAAGTTAAATTCTGAACCTAATCCTCCTCAAAGCTTCTTAACTCATCGCTTCGCACATTTTCCTTCTCTCTCTTACTCTCTCGTCAGTAAGTGTTTTAAAAGAGAGCATCTATAAGACAATTTATCCACCCTCCTTTACCCCCCATGAAACACTAATACCCCTGGACTGTTTTTCTCACGGAATGTCATGAGAGATTTAGTTTAATTCAGTTGAGTTTTATTTATATAGCGCTTCATACAATGGAATTGTCTCAGCAGCTTTACAGAAATTAAATACAGGATACAATCATAAAGTTTTCATCCCTAATGAACAAGCGGGACGGCGACCGTGGCAAGGAAAAACTCCCTGAGATGATACGAGGAAGAAACCTTCAGAGAAACCCGACTCAGTAGGGATTCCCATCCACATTTGTGTGTTAACAGATTAACCGGTCTGTAAAAATTTTAGTGTGTGAGTGTGTGCAAGCCCACAGGATGAACCAGGATGAAGTTGACCATCAGGGTGGACCAGGCGGGTATTGAAGATAAGGTCAGGATCAGAACTCTCTCAGTAGAAGTGTATGAAGATGAGTCAAAAGCCTTATTAGTGCTTCATGTACAGGTTCTCTACAGTTTCAGCTTTTTTTTGGAATGAATGAATAACAGAGAGCAGTGAATAGTTTTTCTGGTGGTCTGGAGTGTATTGTGCCGATATTTACACTATATTGCCAAAAGTATTTGCTCACCCATCCAAATTATCGGAATCGGGTGTTCTAATCACTTCCATGGTGACAGGTGACAGGACAATTCCATGCTCCCAACTTTGTGGAAACAGTTTAAATAATGGTCAAAAATTCCCAAAAACACACTCCTAAACCTTGTGAACAGCCTTTGCAGAAGAGTTGAAGCTGTTCTAGCTGCAAATGGTGGACCAATGTCATATTGAACCCTATGGATTAGCTCATATGTAAATCAAAGCGAATACTTTTGGAAATATAGTGTACATTTCTATGACGTATGCATGTATTTATGCATTAGAGATGATGCATATAATAAATATAATAACATGATGTTAAACAAAAAAACTTCACAATACTAGAACAAAACTCTAAAGCAGATCAAATGACTTGTTCATAGCTAACTGTTGTTATGAATAGAGAAGCTCAGTGTTTAAGATGTTTGCTCACTGACCGGACATGTCTCAATGCTAAACATGATCAAAATAGTTAAGCAGCGCGTGCATTCCCTGAGACTGATGAGAAGAGCACAACTTCCCTCTGATTCTCACCAGCTTCTACAGAGGCATTATAGTGAGCATGCTTACCAATTTCTGTCTGGGCATGTGCCTGCAGCACTTCTGACTAGAAGGACAGCAGAATGAGTCATTGGGACTTCCCATAGAAAAAACTTTATACAAGTTGCTGCCTGACCAGAGCTCAGAACATGGAGATCCTTCCCACCTGCACCATGTACTAATCTCTTTTCTAGGCACAGGTAGGAGTTTCCGAGGTCTTTGAAGCATCGTCCAACATGCCAAAAGACTTCTCCACTTTGTACACTATATAAGGTTGCTGGTCATAAATTAGAAAATCAGGAAAAAGTTGATTTCTTTCAGTAATTCCATTTAAAAAGTGAAACGTATAATACACCTATTCATTATACACAGACTGGTATTTTTTAAATGTTTATTTCTTTTCATTTGATCATTATAACTGACAAGTAATGAAAAACCCAAATTCTGTATCTTAGAAAATTAGAATATTGTGTAAAGGTTCAATATTGAAGACACCTGGTGGCACACTTATCAGCTATTAACTAAAAACACCTCAAATGGCCTTTTAAATGGTCTCTTAGTTTAGTTTTGTAGGCTACACAATCATGGGAAAGACTTCTGACTTGACAGTTGTCCAAAAAATGACCATTGACATCTTGTACAAGCAGCAAAACTTTATTGCTAAAAAGGCTGGCCAAGCTAATTAATAGAGTGGCAAAGGGAAGGAAAAGATGTAGTACAAGCAATAGGGATAACTGCACCCTTTAGAGGATTGTTGAAGAAAAACCCATTCAAAATGCAGAAGAGTTCAAGGCCACTATCTGGGCAACCTGGGCTCTCATAACAAACAGTGTAAAATTGCAGAGTTTGAACATATCATCATCCACATTGCTAAATATCATCAAAAGATTCAGAGAATCTGTGTAAGGTTAAAGGGCGGAAAACCATACGGGGTGCCCTTGATTTTCAAGCTTTTAGACAGTACTGCATCACATACAGGCATGTTTCTGTATTGGAAATAACAAAATGGGCTCAGGAATATTTCCATAGAACATTATCTATGTACTCTAAAGTCCAAAGAAGTATCTAAACAAGATTCAAAAGTGGAGACGTCTTCTCTGGGCCAAGGTTTATTTAAAATGGACTGTGGCAAAGTGGAAAACTGTTCTGTAATCAGACTAATCAAAATTTGAAGTTCTTTATGGAAATCAGTGTTATTCGGACTAAAGAGGATAAGGACGACCCATGTCCATGTGCGTGTGGCATGGGCAGCTTACACATCTGGAAGGACATTATCAATGCTAAAAGGTATGTTCTAAAGCAGCAAATGCTCCCATCCCTGTTTTTTTCAGGGGAGACCTTGCATTTTTCAACATGACAATGACAAACAGAATCATGGCTGTGTATAAGAAGAGTCCGGGTACTGAACTGGCTGGCCTGCAGTCCAGATAAATCATTTGTTGCATCATAAAACAATAACAACAACAACAAAATGACAAAAAAGACCTAAGACAGCTGAGCAACTAGAATCCTACATTAAACAAGAATGGGTTAACATTCCTATCTCTTAAATTGAGCAACTTGTCTTCAGTCCCCAGGCGTTTACAGACTGTTGTAAAAAGAAAAGGGGATGGCTCAGAGTTGTAAACGTAGCCTTGTCCCAAATTTTTGGGATGTGTTGTTGTCACGAAATTTATAATCACCTAATTTCTCTCTTTAAAACGTTTAACATTGACGTTCAGAAATATTTACTAATAAGCGATTATTAAGTAACCCTGGTTTTCAATTCCATGAGACACCGGAAAGGAAATACTGGGCTAAAAGGGGCTATAAACATCTAGAGAATAATCAATAAACAAAGATAAACAAAGCCAAATTGTTATGACTAAAAGCATCAGTAAACTGTTTTTTGTCCAGTCAGTCCAGTGGCCTGTTGTTGGTAAAATGTTGTCAAGTTTTTAAAAGAACTCTCACAAGCAGTCAGTGTTCACTATGAATTACTCCTGTTATGCTATATTTTCTGTTTAAAAGTAACAGTGTATTGTGACTTTTTCCCAATTAAATATCACTTTTGCTTTTGACTGTTTCTACTTTGCAACTGTCTTTAATCTGTTCCGTTTCCTCCTCTCGGTCATGTGATCATTAGTACAACCTCACTGCTACTATTTCCCTGCTTCTTTCCCTGCTTCTGAATGACTTGGGTTGTTCCGGTCAGTGTATGTGTAGTACTATTTTTCAGAATACTACTTTGGACAGAAGTGTTTGAAAGGCAAGTAAGAGAAGATTAGTAGCCAATATTTTTATAGTATGTTAATAAATGATGAGATTATGTATAACGTGTCTAGATAATATATTACTTAGTTTAGATAATATAGAACTTATGTATAGAGTATGTAGTATGTGTACAGTATTCAATTATGTATATAGTATGTAAAGTGTTAGACTATGTATAGATTGTTTATATAAAGTATTATAATATATTTCGAGTGTGTAGATAAAGGTATGAAGAGTATGTGGATAGTGTTAGATAATGTATAGATTGTGCGGAAGTGTTGGATTACATAGTACATATATGTAAATGAAGTGTTAGATTATGTATACAGTATGTTGATAAAGTATTAGTTTATGTATGGAATATATAGATAATGCATTAGATCATGTATAAATTGTGTATCTAGTATGTAGATAATACATTAGATTATGTATAGATCATGTATATAGTGGGTAGGTGAAATATTAGATTATGCAAAGATGAAACTATTGTAGTACAGCATGGGCAGTCATTGTCATTAAATACTGGACATGCACATTTGAACATTGTAATGTGCACGCACACAGTTGTAGAGTTCTCTGAATAGATTTGTAAATGGTGAAAGTGACTTGTTTGCATGTTAGGGGAGAATGTATGTTTTACTGAAGAAAAGTAATACACACTGATGTAAATTCAAATATGCAATACAAATGAGAATTTGCTGCTTTTTTACAGCCGGTCCTGTATTTACAACGATTCTGAGCAATCAGAAAATCTTCTAGATGTTTCCTTAAACTGCACAATTTCTACAATTTCTGCCCCCGGGAATGGCTTAGTTTTCTAGCTGCAATATGTGTGGGAACAGATAAAAGCCTAATGTTTTTCTGTGTTCTTCTGTCTTTTTGTCTTTGTCTCTGACCTCGCCTGAGGACAGAACTGAATCATGTTTTCTGGTTTCTTTTAAACATTTACATTGGATAGACTTCAGGGTCTGATGTTTATATAGTATATATATACAGTATACTGCTCCCAATAAATGACATTATAAAATGGAATTTAATAAAAAAAAAGTACATTCTCATATATTTGATCACTGTGTATAATGGCTATAGAATCTATAACTGTTTCGTTTGTTCAGTGAAATACAAAAAATAAAAAATGTTATGGTTTTCTAATTTAGTAAAATTTTTCACTATCATTAAAATGATTTCCTCACTATTTAAAGAAACTTCTCATTTATAGTGTCTGTTAATTCAGGAAACGGACAACTGTCTCTATGGTATTTTATATTTTCTCTACATGTCTCCAAGGGTTTCCTTTCATTTCTCCATTTTCTGTCCTCCCACCTACCAAAATCATATATGTGGATTGACTGGCTATAATCTTTAGACTGGCTGTAGTGTTAACAGCTTGGCACTGCATCTAGCATGTGTTCTTTTCTCATGCACAGTTTCCCTGATTAGCACCGGAAGCATCATGACGCCAACAAGGATTAACTGGTTGCTGAATGGTTGATACCCTTTTAGTTTCATGCCCAAAGTCACAGATTCCAGTAGCTAGTTCCTGAAGTCTTTGTTTGCATGGTCTTCTATGAGTAATACAGATTTCTGACAAGTATTTTGTTGCATTACTTAATTGAGGGAATTTACTAGTTTATACTATTGACTTGTGGTCACTGACAATGTGGAAGACCAGGAATTACCTGGATGGACATCATCATGACATGGACTAGCTTGTCAGGGTCTGGACTGCTACAGGCAACACAAGATAGAGGGCATTGGAGAAAGCTGGTTGTGGCATATGATATCACATGACTTTTATATTTATTGCATTTTCTCTCTATGAGGACAGTAGCCAATACAGTGTTTCTCTTTATCTGTATCATAATCAGTATCATAATGTTTATTCTTTATTCAACTACATAAAATTATGATAAAACAGCACTGGGACATTTATATATACAGGTATCGCTATCCTTTTTAGGTGTGTAAATTACATAAACAATTGTGAATTATCTGTGATTGTAACTTGCAAAGATAAACTTATTACTTAAATATTCCTCAAATAATATTAATATTTGTTGTGTTTTTACAACGTGATCTGTGTTATGTGATTATATAGTAGTTTTGGCAGTGTGGAAATTCTAAGCTGGAATTTTGTCTATATGTCTTTAGGGGTTAACTGTGATTTTTTTTTCTTTTTGCTTTGATCAATGTTGGAAATATCAGGGGGGAATATGAGCTCCAAAGACCATGATGCTTTGCAACAAGAAGGGGTGGGGCTCATGATTAAGGCAGCTATTTTCTTATATTTCATGTAGACTGAGGACTGTTTGTATGTTATCTATGTTGTGTGTAATTAATTAAGTGCCTTTATTCTTTTTTTATTTAATTGCTACGTGTATGTATTGTTCATTTGGATAGTGGCTAAGTAACACTGCGTGCTTTGTATCATTCATAGCATTGTTGTACCAATTAATCTATGTATTCTGTATTTGTTTGTAGATAAAAACCATTTCATCCATATCCTCATTGTCCATATCTTTATCCTTATTATCCACTGTTCCATTCCAATTGTCATAGTTTAACATCAATTTAAAATTATTTCTTATATCTGCTTGTCTGGTTATTTGACCTCCTGTGTTTTAATGAACACACCATTGCAATCACATTGTATCAGTTGCTGTAATTCTCCCATATTTTTGTAAAAAAAATTAAAAAAAAAAAAAAAAGAACCCTTCTTGGTTCTGTTGATCTATATAGTACTGGAATTTTCTTGTAATGTGTAGAGTAAAATTCACAACATATTGCTTATTGTTTACTGTCATTCTTTCTTAGATGTCCAACTATAAGCGTGCAACCTTTGACGAGGAAGAGGGGTCTGATATTCCGGCCGATGGAGCCATCTCTCCTGACAGCGTGGAGGTCAGTAAATGGGCAGCGGTAATCTAAGTAATGGAAGTGTGATAATCTTGTGTTCCTGAATGACAACCAGTTTACCAATTTTATTCTTTTGAAATGGACAATATAGCAGAAAGCATTTTTGTTCTGTTATTTGCATAAAAACTCATCGTAATGTTTGTTCACTGTCGCTTAAATATCAGACCACCAGCTAACACATCACAGGTTTTGTGCAGACATGGTGTTAATTTCCACTTCTACAAATAATGACTCATAGATACATGAAGACATGCTACTAATTTCAGAAAAAAGGAACAGATGTGAATGGAACCACATACTGTATGGTGTGCTTATGTCTCTTATTAGGAGCAGAACTACATTGTAAACCTAAGATAGCTCAAATGATTAGAGTGAATGAATTCCAAGCAACAAGCCAAGGAGACAATCGAGTACTCCCACATATTCCCAGAATTGTCTCAGTATATAAGCCTTGTCTTATTTTTGAAATTCACAGAAATAGCTTACAAAATAGTTTTCCTACAAAATAATTTCACAAGTTGTATGTTGCTGGGCTTTTTCCCTTTCATTACAGCTTCATCTTTGTGGAGTTCTTTATCAGAATAAAGAATGTGGATATTATACTCACAAGGAAATGGTAACATACTTATTAGTATTCTTTGTGCCAAAAACATTAAATATATTTTTTCTCTGCCAAAAATGTTTTGTGTGTGATCTGGGACTTGTCAGGTTTGTCATCTGGGACACTTGTGGGATTATGCATGCCAAGCATATACAGTGCTCTGCAAAGACATGCGCTAATGCAAAAATTCCTAGTGAATAACCAATGTTTCTACACAAGAACACTAAAGTTCAGTAATAAACTAAAGGAAGTCGCTATTTGCTTTAATCTCTCTTTTAATAGAACTCTGTGTACATTTCGTGCAATTCTGTAAGTAAAATACTGTATATGATACATTTTATAGAATATCTTAAACAATGTGACTTTTCTTCTGGAGGTTTTGCTTTTTTCCCCCCAGCAAACCTCCGCAAATGCCAGCATTGTGTTTATCTGAAAAGTGTTCTGTTTTTTTAATATTCAAGTTAAAAGTATGAAACATAAGAAAAAAAACTCGTCTGTTTTGTAAACAAAACTAATAATCCAAGCTTTGAGTATTGAAAATAATTTCCACATTATTATTCAGCTATTTGTGGGCAGTCGTAGGCTTGTGGTTAAAGAACAAGGTCCCTGGTTTCATTCCAAGTAACGCCAAGTCATGGCTAAAGTGACCTTGGGCAAGGCACCTAACCCCCAGTTGCTCCCCGGGCGCTGTGCTGGCTGCTCACTGCTCCGGGCACCTGTGCTCACTTCACCTGTGTGTGTATTTGTGTGTGTTTCACTGCACGGATGGGTTAAATGCAGAGGACTAATTCCGCTGTGTGCAAACATAGTGGCAAAATGAATCACTTTCATATTCAATTCAGTTTTATTTATATAGCACTTGTTACAATGGAGCATTGTCACAAAGCAGCTTTACAGAAATTATATACAGTTTATAAATATAAGTTTAAGATTCAATAAGATGGAAGGTGACAGTGGCAAGGAAAAACTCCCTGAGATAAAAATAATATTTTCAATTATATAGCGCCTTTCAGGGTGTCCAAGGTCACATCAAACAATAAGCAGTACAGTAAAGTAAGAAAAGAAAACATAGTTAATTAAAGAGATAGGTGTTTTTACATTTGAATGGTTGAAGTGAAGAGACAGAGCAAAGAGAAGATGAGAGAGAGTTCGATAGAGTGGGGGCAGCCACACTAAATGATCTGCCACCGAAGGAGGACCGCCTAAATCTCGGTATGGTCAGCAGGCCAGCGTTGGCGGACCTGAGTAAATGCCGTGGTGTTTAGGGCCTCAGCAGGTGGAAAAGGTAGACCGGGGCAAAACTGTGAAGTGATTTAAAAGTAAGGAGTGGCATTTTGTATTGAAGGCATTTATGCACAGGGAGTCAAAGTAGTTTCTCTAAAACCGGGGTGGTGCGGTCGTGTTTTCGAGTGGATGTGAGGATCCTGGCCGCAGCATTCTAAATAAGTTGTAAAGGGCATATTATCTTGTTAACAAGACCATAGAGCAGTGAGTTGCAATAGTCCAGCCCAGAAGTAACAAAAGCATGGAGCAAAACCTCTGCTGTCTGAGGTGAAATCATGGGGCGAAGATGAGCAATGTTACTTAGGTGTAAGTAAGCAGACTTTGTGATAGAGTTGATATAGGGCTGAAAAGAAAGGAGAGGGTCGAAAGGTTCCGAGCAGTAGCAGCAGGAAAAACAGAGGTGTTCCCAATGAAAAGAACAGGGCAAGAGAAAGAGATAATGTACAAAAGTACAAAAGTAAAAGAAAATATAACTCGCCCACAGCCATAGGATGAGATCTTGAAGGCACCTGGTGAAAGCAATAAGAGATAAGGGATCAGAGGGCCTGAGGCTGAGGTAAATCTGCGTGTCATCCACATAGCAATGGAATTTTAACCCGTGATTTTGAGAATTTCTCCCAAGCGAGAGATGTATAGGATAAAAACTGGGAGTTAAAAACTCCAAGGGCCGAGCCCTGAAGCACGCCCTGATGTATCGATGCATTATTTGAGACATGGCACCCTAGCTGCACAAAATGTTGCCTGTCAGAGAGGTATAATTTAAACAGTGCTAGTGCCAGGCCGGAAAAACCAATATTGGACAGTCTGGACAGAGAAATGTTGTAGTTTATAGTTTAAAATGCGGCAGTGAAGTCAAGAAGTAGTAGAATAAAGACCAGCCCTTTGTCAGCGAAGCAAATGCAGTCTCTGAACTTTAATATGAACGGAAACCAGATTGAAAATTATCAGAATGAAAGAAATCAAGCAGCTGGGATGCCACGACTGTTTCTGTAATCTTGGAAAGAAATGGTAGGTTTAAAACAGGTCTAAAGTGCACCCTGACGTGCCCTATAGATAGTTGACACCTTGTCAATAAAAAATGAAGGCCT
>JAOUQT010064133.1:0-10448 GCA_025769995.1 Xyliphius kryptos
GTCAGAGAAACGAGCAAACAGATGATTCCAGATTTTGCCAATTCAAGATCTGAAAGTGGCACTGAACTCAAACATAAATGAGAAAATAAAATTAAGGCTATACTAGATACAAGTTGCTTTATAAAACACCAGAAAAACGTTACATTTATCCGTTGACATGGTGCAAGTCAAGTGAAGCAATCCCCAGAATGTTCGCCCAGTTTATCTGGACACAAGGTGTACTGTGGAGGCGTTTCGTCACACATCCGAGGAAAACCTTGTTGGAGCAAGTTTCTACTACAAGCTAGAGCATATATAGTAGAAGGAGGACGTCAACTTTAAACCCGTTTAAATAATGTGAACGTTCGTTGTCCTGAAGGTCATGAACACAAAACACACAAGGTTGAACACGTGAGCACCTTGTGACACAGAGCCAGGGCTCGCGGGCGCGTTTAATTACTCCCTTAACATCCACCGAGTTCCGTGTGCACGTTTTTTTTAAATTAGCCGCGTTGCTAAACCTTTTAACAAGCTAGATGTAACTATGTCTCTTTAGGACACATACTTGAAAGCACCCCGGGGCAGCTAACGAGACAGTGATACATATTGTCAATGGCTAATTACACAAGAGATCTAGATGTTATAATGGCAACGAAGAGGAAAAAAACCGTGAGATAACCATACTCGCTTATACAATGAAGGCGCGGATGCTGAAAGCTAAGATTAATATGCTAGCTAATCAGAGCGGTTAACTGGTTCATCTAAAAAAGCACGCGTTTCTCATTCACAAAGCTAAATTACCTGTTGTTGAACTCACCGCTGTGTGTAGTTTCATCAAAGTCCAAACAGCTCACGCGTGTTTGCCTCCGGGATGACGTGTACAGAGGAATGCTGGAACCAAATTCGTCCTTTCTCTCCCCCGGTCTGGTATGTGCGCAGGCGCAGTAGTCGCGCCCCTTTGATCGGGTGTCCAATTACAGCAGCTGGTTTCTTTCAATTTCTTGAACCTAATTAACGGCGTTTATCACAGTATCCATTAATGGGCGGTTTTACACAACAGGATGAGCTGAATCCACTAGCGTAGGGGGAATTAATAACAATTAGATAAGAAAATAAGACAGTTTATAAACATCTCAGCTTGATCAATCAGCTTCATTGATAGGCTATAATTAGGCCGCGGAAAAATTAAGGCAGTAGGAGTGAACCTGAAGAAAACTAAAATTTAACAGTGGTGTTCTGTAAGAGCAAAGCCAACAAAGAAAAATGGCTTTTTTGTTAATTTAGAAAGCAGGAATGCAGATGAAGCTGATTGCGCACAGACCTATGAGGCTCATACAACTCGTTCATTCATCACAGGGCACACACATCAAGGACCAATTTAGAAACACCAATGAACCTAATTCTTTGAAATGCGGAGGGAAACCGACGCAGCACATGGAGAACATGCAAACTTCACACCGAGTTGTCAAACTTGGGAATCAAACCCATTTCCTTCTTGCTGTGAGGCAACATCAGTACCCACATGCGCCATTGTGCTGCCCCAAATACCACTCCAAGTGAATTACCTGCTGCCAATATCACTACCATGACCAGTGTGAGGAAAACTAAGAATATCTAACAGACTGAGCCAATTTCACTGTGGATTTTCTCACAATGTCTCAAGACAGATTGCTATATTTAGCATTGAAAACCACCATGCTCCTCAAACAGATCTGTCGAAAGGTAAGACCGTTTTATTGTATTAACACCTTACGGCTGGATTTGAGATTACAGCAGTTCAGGGTGCTTTCTCGTAATAAGCGGCAAATATACTATGTTCTAATGGTGCCATTAATTTCAAACGAAGGGAGCGCTGCAGTTTTGTTGCATTGCTGCTACTTTTATACTTTTTGTATATATCAGCACTGCTGAATGTTCAATCAAATAAAAGTTTGACCCAGTTGCTGCTGACCTTTGCGAGTAACAACCAGTAAGACATTTGAATCTTTTGCTGCACGATGCCATGGTCTAATCACATGATAAACGCATCATATAAAATAACATTTAGTATGCCATTGATGTGGGGATAAACAAAATGAAAATGTATGTGAACAGTTTAACTAACTAAAACAGTCATTCTACAGTATATACTCCTCTTACTAGGAAGAATAAAAAATGTAAATGTAGCAGTCCGTCGCGGCAGCAGGATGCTTTCCAGGAGCATTGGTAGTCAAGCAAGTTTTATTTAAATATTCACTTATAAAATAAACAAGGCTAAAGTCAAAGTCCAGAGAAAAATAAAAGCACATGAAAATGTAATAAATAATAATGTATTTTATCCATTTAAAATACAAACAGCACCCTCTAATGAAATCACGCAGCTCATGGTCTTTGCAATTGAACAGCGGCAAGGGTGGTGGCTTGTTTAGGTGGGTCTAACATGATTGATCAATAAGAGGAACTGGCCCCGCTTCTGAATACCCAGAGTTATTTTAGGGTGAGCACATAACTTGAGTAAACCAAGCAGCGATGCTGACTGTGAATATCTAATTGACGTTATGAGGGCGTGACTTTATCAATTACATCATGAGAGAATCATCTATATAATTACGTTATAAATTTCATTCAGTTTAACAATGTTTTTTATTCTAGTATTGTGCTTTAAAATAAAGCATCTTGTAAGAGCCACAGATGGTTGATTCATATACAAATTCTACAAAATTGGTAGTAAAGTGGATGTTGTGTTGGAGCATGTGATGGATCCAGTGCTGTATTTGTTATACATGGTAGTCCTTGAAGAAAAACGACTTTTTGTTTAAACCTATGTACCTGTTAACATTATAACAGCTTTACGATGAGGAGAGATTGTTTGTACTGAAAATAAGTGCCACTTGTTGGCGTCAGTGTGTGTGATGCTCCATGCACATTCCACTTTTTTTTACCACCTATGTAAATAGATTTTTTTTAAATTACCAAATTGTTTTGTAGTTGTGGCGGTATGGTGGGGCAGTGGATAGTGCCGTGGCCTCACAGGAATAAGATCCCGGGTTTGAGCCCCAGGTGAAGCGACTCGGGGGGAATTTAATCTTTGTCATTTCACCATTGTTGTTTAAAACCTGTTGCTGTAATGTAAAATGTGGCTTCACATGCTGGCATATGACCTCAATAACCTCACAAACACCAGCCTAATTACCAAACAATCCACCCCACACCTGATTTCAAGCATACATTTATTACTTCAGCCACTGGCCGCTACTAAAGTTATGTATATGATGATCATCCATCATGGTTTTAATAACATGTTTAATCAACATGGTAGCTCAGCACACATATGGAGCTGCTGAGAAAAGCCAGGACCATTAGTACCTGGGATTGAATCTCAAGGAGGTGTTGATGCAACTTAAAGGTCAGTCAGTTCATAACAAAACACGCCCTAAATAGGAGGATTGCATTCTGAAAAGCATCTGGCATGAAACCTTTGCCAAATGATTCTTTCTGACCTCTAATAGAGAACAGCCAAATGGAGCTAATCAACATGTTCACTCTTAATGTTTGCATTTACAGAATTTGTCTATGGTAACTAGAAATACACCATTATAGGCTGTAATTTTAAGAGATTAAGAGGTGTGAGGATAGTGCTCAATTAGGTACACTCGAAAAAAACAGTTGGGCCTTCCGTCAGCATTTCAAGGCAGCAAGGTTTAAACCCTGGTTATCAACATGAGCAGTAACACAAAGTATTATTGACAGTGAATTTGTTTACTATTTTTTTCAGTTGTAAATCCTCTATACACTTTATATGATTTGTTTTTGGTAAGTAGGTTTCTAAATGTGGAACTAGTTTGTAGTCAGAGGAAAACAAAACATATTCTTTCTAATAGAGCTTCATTAAAGTGAAAGTGATCCATTTTGCTGCTATGTTTGCACACAGCGGAATTGGTCCTCTGCATTTAACCCATCCGTGCAGTGAAACACACACACACTGTGAAGTAAGCACACGTACCCGGAGCAGTGAGCACAGTGCCCGGGGAGTAACTAGGGGTTAGGTGCCTTGCCCAAGGGCACTTCAGCCATGACTTGTTGGTACTTGGAATCAAACCAGGGACCTTCTGTTTGCGAGGCTGGTACCTTAACCACAAGCCTATGACTACCCCATAGCTGCTAATATTCATTATCTGCTTGTGGGGGAAAAAGCTACATAAACCAAACTCATTAAGCTATTTGTAGTCAACTTTATTCTGGTTAACATAATAGTAAATTTGAACATGGGGCTTGGCAGGAAAATATTCTCAAAGGGAAGTCAATCCATTGCTGGGAATCATGCACACACCGCAAGAAATCTAGCATAGCCGGTTTTATTATGGTCTGTTCCTGGGAAGTGACGAGAAAATCGGACATAAACCCCTAAAGAAAAGAACCAAAGCTATGTTTTACAGTGATATACTGCTCAATATCACTTTGTATTCTTCTTTATATTTGTATAATGAATACCTTTTATTACAAAACTCTCTGTAGGTACTGTGATGTGATTATTTGCCATATTGCATAACCCTCTCCTTTATGTGGAAATGTTGGCAAAGGCAATAACACTGATTTCATAAAAGAAGGCAGTGCATGGCATTGTTGTCTGATGAATGTTGTAATATTATGTTTGGGCGTGGAATCAATAACCAGTAAAGTAACATAAAACCTCATGGCAATCATCGAGAAATGCTTTTATCATGCATATTTAAAGGCAGTATAAACCAAAGTATAAGTATCTCAACATTTTACTCCACTTGATGTATTCCAGTAATGCGACCATTTTATTCTCTTATGATTTAAATTGTCTTAAATATCCACTCACTGGATATTTTCTCTTTTTCGAACCATTCTCTATAAACCCTAGAGATTGTTGTGCCTGAAAATCCCAGTAAATCAGCAGTTTTTTTAAATACTCGGAACAGCCAGTATGGCATCAACATTCATGCCATGCCAAGTGCCAAAGTCACTTAAATCAACTTTCTTCCCCATTCTGATGCTCAGTTCACATTTCATGTTGTCTTGACCACCTCCACATACCTAAATGTATTGACTGATTAGAGATTGTTTAACAAGCAACTGAACAGGTGTACATAATAAATTGGCAGGTGAGTGTGCATACAGTACACACTAAAGGATCACTTGATTAGGAAACCCTGGGAGTTGATATATGAAATTGATGGTAATGTCCCAGTCAGCTCTCATATAGGGTGTTGATAGATACACGGCACAGCAGAAGGCAAAATTTACCAGCTATGTGTTTAACAGTATGACTTGAGCAGAGGTGTGGACAGTGCTTTAGCAACAGTTGCTTTTGTGTTCTGTTCCTGCGCCACGGTATCGCAGGTATACCAAGAGTGGAGGAACCATCAATAACCATCCAGACGAAGATCACAGGGACTAACTATGTGCTTGTGACCTGAGAGGCAACTATTGATCTTGCTAGGTGAACTACCGGAGCTGCTGTAGAGGGTAGTCAACATTAGTTTGTATGATGTTTTCCATCTTATGTCTTTTTTTTTTTTCTCTGATGTCTGCATGCTTTTATTTAACTGTATAGTTACACGTGTAAATCAGTGCTGCAACAGACAATTGTAGCATTATTAAAAGCATTTTCCCATTACGTAGTCTTGATCTCTCTCACTGAGAGATAAGCAAATGATGAATAGAATATTAGCATGTGTTTCAATAAATAAACACGAAAGGATACTTCATAAATGCAAATAAATTGAATTAAAATTGTTTTTAATATAAATTATAAAATCGAGACATGTTCAAATTTTCAGTGTCGAATGCGAATAAAGCTTTTGACACAGCTCGGGTTACACACTACACACTTGTTTCTTGAGGAAATGCTGAAACAGGAAGGACGTTAAAAATGTGTAAAAAATGTTTTTTATACAGTCTCCAAAAAACATTCCAAGCTCAGTATAGTGGCATAAACACATTTATATTGGTTGCATTTATTAGTATGTTTTAGAATGACCTTTTATGCAACTCCAAAGCCAATCGAGACACACTGTGTAAAATGTTTTTTTTTTTTACAAAGTAAAAAACACAGAACACACATCCGATCAATTCTTAAATAATATTTTCTAATTTTAAACTCTAAACATCTAAGAAAGGTGGAAAGTCACATTCATGCCTCATATAGAATTTCTGTAGCACTTTAGTAATATTTCTGTCCCTGATGTTAAGTCGCAAGAATTTCTTCATTCATCCAGTACTTGAGCAGTAACAGTAGTTGTGCCGAGCAGTATATCTTTAGTTTACTTCATGTTATGACCTATTTAAACCTGTTTGGGGACTTTAATATGCCAGTCTTGGAAAGATGGTGACAGTGGGGAAAAGGAAGAACTCCCCGAGATGTAAATTTAGAAGAACAAGACTCGGAAGGGAAACTCCTCTTCCTTTGGGTTAAAACAGATTAACAATTACAATAATGTCAGGTACAATTATCCTGTGGGGCTAATTGAAAATGTAATATGTGCTACATTTGGCCCCCGAGCTGTCGTTTAGACACCCCTGTTGTACACCATTTTGGTGAGGGAATTTGCTAAGTGATGCCACAGGAATTATCCGCAGCTAAACAACTTAAAAACTAAGGAGCTGGTCATTGACTTTGAGAGGTCAAAGCAAGATCACGACCAGTTCTGATTGAAGGAGTCAAAGTGGAGGCTGTGGACTCCTACAAGTACCTTGGGGTGTGTCTGGACAACAAGCTGGAATGGTATCGTCATACTGACCACCTGTACAGAAAGGGACGGAGCAGACTGTACTTTCTGTGGAGGCTGCAGTCCATTTAACATCTGCAAGATACTCTTGCGGATGTCTTATCAGTCTTCAGTCACTAGTGTTCGGTTCTACATTGTAGTGTGCTGGGGGTGGCAGCGTATCCAAGGAGGACACATGCAGGTTGGACAAACTGATCAGACAGGTTGGTTCTGTCATCGGAATGAAGTTGGACACTCTGGTGACAGTGGCAGAGATAAGGACTATGAACATACTGGACATCAGGGACAATGCCGGTCATTATCTGCACACTGTCATCAACAGCCAGAGGAGCCTGTTCAGTTACAGGCTGCTTTTTTTTTAAGTACAGGACCAACAGACTTAAAAATGCAGTTGTCCCTCATTTGTTAAATTACCCTTGTTAAATTTACGCTCACTGGCCAATTTATTAGGTACTAATAGTTAAAGATTGGACCTCGTTTTCCTTCAGAACTGCTGTAAGTCTTTGTGGGATACTTTTAAAGAGATGATAGTCTGCATTTCTTGGTTCTAACACCAGTCTGCCCATTCGCCTCTGATTTCTCAAATCAACAAGGTATTTTCATTAGCACAACTGCCACTCACTGTATATTTTATCTTTTTCTGACCTTTCTCTAAAAACCCTAGAGGTGGTAATACCTGAAAATCACAGTAGATTGGCAGATCATCCTTATTCCATATTTTGATGCTCGTCTGCAATTCAGTAAGTATTGACCACCTCTATATGCCTAAATTTGGCCATGTGATAAGTTGCAGCCATGTGATTTGCTGATTTAGATATTTGTGTTAAGCAATTGAACAGGTGTACTTAATAAAGGTGTATTTTGACCAACTTGTCCATCAACGCATTACTCAATCACAGTTTGACGGTATTATGCTAGATTAGATATGCAATTTTGATAAGTTTCACGTTGAGATTTTATTATTTTTTTTGCAGGGAAGCTGTGACTTTGATTGCAAATAAAATTCACATCTTACACCACGGACATAGGGAGAAAAGTATTTTTAGGGAAGAGAAGCAAAATCTACTTCTAGCAGTCAGAAAGTCAAACGTATACCTCCTTTACCCTGAAGGACACATTCTTAAATGCCTTCAATCACCACAATCAGGTGCACCTCACTGCCAACTCATTAACACCTTAATTAGGAACTGCCTAAATGAGTCGAGGGGGTAAAAAAAAAAAAAAAGGCAAGCGGACATAGAAAGTACATACAACTGTAACAATGTCTATTTAGAATTTATTTTTATTTAGCAGCTTTGTGATAAAGTTCAAAGCTTTAGTCATTTAAATGTGTTATACATTTAATATTGATCCATTTTAAACCCATAGGGCCACATAGGTATGGGGTGTAAAAATGGCTATACAATAGGGTTTTAAATACCACATTCCAACGTGGGGGCAATAGAGACATCATGTTTATTCTAATTAATTATGCATCTTGAGCAAATTGAACTGGGTCAGCTGGAGAATAGTTCAGTGTTTTATGCTATGGATTATATTTAGTTATTATATAACGTAACCCTGGTAATCCAGCAGCAGCAGCAGAACTGTAAGCAAGTCATATTTTATTGCTATCAGTTGCTGGTGATATTTATTTATTTATTTAATTATAAACAATACTGAAGCACATGTTAAACGACGAGTGATGAATGAATGAATAATTAATAGTCATGCCTTTATTACCTGTATATGTAAAATCCACTAGATGGCAGTGTTGAGCTAGAAATAAAAATGACTGTTCTCACGTGAGGTATGCTGTAATTTAGTAACACTGTTGGTAATGATGGAGCATTCAAGACTAAACCTAATCTGTGTCTTACCAAGGTGCACATTTTTATAAATACTATCATGATTATTGATAAAAAATACTGGAGCTGGTAATTGCTGCATTGATCTCTTTCCCCATCTACCAGTTCTAGCTTGTAATTCTTCTACTGGTAGGAATATTCTAGTTTGTAATTTTTCAACTGGTAGGAATATTCTAGCTTGTACGTGTAGTAATAGTAGGCATATTCTAGCTAGTAATTCTTTAACTAGTAGGAATATTCTAGCTTGTAATTTCTCTACTGGTAGGAATATTCTAGCTTGTGGTACTGGTAGGAATATTCTAGCTTGTAATTATTTAACTGCTATCAATATTCTAGTTTGTAATTTTTCAACTAGTAGGAATATGCTATCTTGTAATTTTTCAACTGGTAGGAATATGCTATCTTGTAATTTTTCAACTAGTAGGAATATTCTAGCTTGTAATTCTTCTACTGGTAGGAATATTCTAGCTTGTAATTCTTCTACTGGTAGGAATATTCTAGCTTGTACTTGTTGTATTGACGGGAATATTCTAATTTATAATTCCTCTACTAGTAGGAATATTCTAGCTTGTACTTGTTGTATTGATGGGAATATTCTAACTTGTAATTCTTCTACTAGTAGGAATATTCTAGCTTGTACTTGTTGTATTGATGGGAATATTCTATCTTAAGTCCGTGAGCTTAATTGACAGCAGGTGGAAGTAATCACTGTGTGCTTACCTGAACTAGCACTGTGTGTGTGAATGATGAGGAAAAAGGTGAATTAGTCCTGTTTTTGGGCCGGTTTTCTTGCGGGAATGTTCCAGTTTTCTTGATTTAGACAGAGCACCACTCCATCATGGTCGTAGCTCAGAGGTTAAGGTTTTGGACTACTCACTTTTTGGACTGTATGTACATGAGTTCAAATCCACTCGCTGCCAATCTGCCTCAGGTAACAGTTGTACTTGTACACAGGCTTTAATCTTACACTGCTCAGTTGTATGAAGAGGTAAAGTAAGAGCTAAATTACATCTGCACCTGCCACATGTCATAGTTGTAAAATGTGATTATAAGGCAAGGATTGCGAGAATTATGGGTAATTTACAAATGCAATTAGAACAGACATTTTTAAAGCAAGCTAATAATTTCTATAAACTCAATCATGATATACGGTACAATAGAACATTTAATGTGTTTGAATGTTAGCCGTATATACACAGTAGTTCAGCGCGAGCGCTTTGTGAATATATTTATAATAGAATTATAAATGTAAATGTATAATATTTACACCATGGGTCTTTATATAGGCGCGTTTATGAATTATGTTAAATTTAAAATTAAAAACATAATTAAAAAATCCAAATACACTATCTGGGGAATTTACATAAAATCAGTAGCTTTTAAATAAAACCTGATCATCCACGTTATGCAACAGGAGAGCACTTTTATTATATTTTTATATTGTATCAGTATTAAGCAAGTTTTATTAACTGTGTGTATTATTGTAGGATTAAAGTTAAAATCAAATAAATATGTAACAAGAATAAAAGTTTTATATTTATATATAATTACAAGTGTTTAATGTTGGTGTTAAAATGTCTATAGTATTTCAATGCTTCATTTCTATTTCTCTCTCACCACATTGAATAATGTACATTTCAGCAAAATACAACATATTTTCCATCTTGCATTGCTGTAAACATAGGTTTAGTGTCACGGGGAAGCTGATGCCCATCCGGCAACTCTGGGAGCGAGGGCAGGAACAACTTTAGACAGGCTGCCAATCCATCATAAGGTGCACACTAACACAATCACACAGTAATGGAAGATTTAGAGACACCAAGTAACCTATAATGCATGTCCGGAAACCGGAGTACGTGGAGAAAACCCGCGCGAACACGGGGAGAAC
>JAOUQT010064144.1:0-10447 GCA_025769995.1 Xyliphius kryptos
AAAATAATGCATTAAGAGTAAGAAAAATAGTAATAGAAAATAAAGCAATGCAATAATAGAAAAGTACACACAAAAAAATGCATTATTAGCATTTGGGTGTATGCATCTCCCTTACCTGCCTTTTGGTTTGGTTTGTTCTTCCTCTTTGTTCTCCTGTCATGTTCAGCCACCTCTCCATTGTTCCCATGATGCATGGTCTTCATCATGCATCATGGATCTCTCATCACACAACCTACGGTAGAGCGCTGAACTTTTTTTTTTTAAAGGCATTCATCTTATAATATCAATGGTTTGTATTCAGCTCCACTTATTGAACTAAGGAGAATTTCTTATTTCCCTGCTTAGAGATTCCCTGCACTACCATATACATAAGTCTTTTAGATTGTGCTGTCATTTTACGCACACCTACATTGTTTTGTTGCCAGAGATCTAAGTCATGGATGAGTATATACTGCTTTGTATGTACTCATCATTCATTTCTCTGCCAGTGTGCACTTTGTTTTTGGACATGTCCCTTCTATGACTACTAGGGCTTTGAATGCGGTCGCAATGCTCATTTCCTCTTCAATTCCCCTCATTTTCTCTGTCTTTAACATGTGATGCACCACCACTAGGGTGTAAACCAAATTGGGTCTCCATAAGGTTTAAACTCTGGTATATATCTGTACTAATGCGTAATGAAAGATCATGTTCATCACCTCCTGAGGGCATAATGAATACTTCGTGATGCCATTTAGTCTCGTCATGCCCACATGATTTTCCAGCCCGAGTAGGTGATGTGCTGCAAAATTTCTTGGAGTACACTGTATTGCTTAAATTTGACCTGAGGGTACAGAACTGTTCAGCTGTCCCTTTGTTCCTAAACCCTCAGAGTATTCAGGAGATCACAGAAAAGACAATTGCCTATGTCAGTTCTCGATATTCTGGTTTATTTTTTCATGAACTGTGTCAGCTTCAGGCTTCTTCTCAAAGGACAGGCTCAGCTAGATAGCTCCATCCACATCTGCTCTAGTTTGGAATCCGCTCATGCAAGTCCTCTCTGAGATCTCTGTCGCAGCTCCTGCCAACTATAGCAGAAACCCCGAAGCTTTTGAATCTTTCATGCTTCATCTCCAGTTACTCATGGCTAGTCATTCTCTTGGGTCAGATCAAGCTAAAATTGCATACCCTTATTTTTCTCTTGTGTGGACAAATGGCCTGAATGGACCATGGCGGGTTTCAATGGATCTGGTCCTGCACTGAGTTTCTATGAAGCTTTCATCGCCATGTTCAGGGCTGCTTTTTGGCTCCCCTGCCAGGCTTAATCATGCAATGCACTTTTACTTATACCTCCAACAAGGCCACAGCATGTCTGCTGACTACATGTTGGAATTTTGGTCACACACAACTGGTAGAGGCTTAAATGTGGCTTACTTCCTTATACTAAGCAGGTATTAAGCTGGAAAGACAGTAAGAACTACCTTGTTTGGACCAGGATGTTAATTTCGATGTTTTTATAGACGTCCAACACCTCATCACAGCATGCAGTTGTGATCTCCACACCTTTCCACTTGCTTTACTTTGCCGCCCCAGCATAAAACAGTTCCCATGAAAATTGTCGATTGCTCCCTACGTCCTTAACATGATGTCATCACCTTGCTGCTCACCTCTGCCTCCACTGGAATGCAGATGAGCACCTATGTGTTGCTAGTCCTGTTAGTCCTCACTGTTCTTCTGTTTCATCTCCTGATCCTTATCCCTTCGGCATGAATTGGGTTTTATCCATCCATTGATTATCTTCCGCTAAATCCTAGGGTTGCAGGGAGGTTCCCCAAGCCCATCCAGGGGAGAATGTTTTAGGCACTGGGAAGATACACCCAGGATAGCGTGCCAATCTATCATTGGGCACACACTTACACACAGATTATATAGAGGCAAATTTACCATGAATCAATATTTCTGGACTGTGGGAAAAATCCGGAGAACCCATAGGAAATCTACGCAGACACAGGGAGAACAGATCTGGATTATATTGTCTTTTATTAATTTTTTTCCCATTTATTAATTTGGTTACCTTGGTTACCCCTCCACTTTTTCTCTTGCAGTTCTTATCGGCTCTGGTGTTTATGCACATTTCATGAACCAGGCAATAGATGCGATGTTGAGATATCCAGAATGAAAAGTTGACAGTTCTGCATTTTTCGACTTCGACTCCAGGAGTTCTGTCATGTCAGATGTCTTCTTGCTTGGTACTTGGTATGCATATTGCAGACACACGCAAAACAGGATGCCAATCTATCACTGGGCACACATCCACTAAACCAGACACTCATTTAAAGCAATTTAAATAATAATTCACCTTTACATATAACAGGCCTCTTTTGAGAATTGTGCCATTCCTGTCAACCTCACCTGCAGACATTTCTGTTTATATATTGCCATGATTGTCCTTCTGTCTACAGAGATAGGACCAACCTCTCTGTGCCACACCATTACCAATCTATTTCCCTTTCAATGTATCCTGTGGTTTTAAACCTCCTTGGTGCCATGGGGCATTCAGTCCATTGATGCATTTGTACCAGAGTAATAGTTTTAACGCAGTGAGAAGTCTTTGTTAATCCCCAAAAAACTATTTTTTATATTGAGAACCTCCACAGATCACAGCTGGGTCTCAGCTCTTAAAAACTCCAGCAGCTGTGGTTGATCCAAGCACCACCACCTTACTGCCACAGCAGTGATGAGTCATCCACCACCCAAAGGCCCTCTGATGATGTGGAAACCATTCACAAGTACAGAAAACAGTAAAGGGGAGTCAGACTATAGATCGACTACGGCGTGTAAATGTAGAGTTTTAAAATGCATCTGTATGTCTAAGTAGCCGGGGAAATGCTGGTTAGCACATTTGCCTTTCAGCACTAGGGAGTGAGGTTCAAATCCTGATCTGCGTGGAGTTTCCATGTTCTCCCCATGTCCACGTGAGTTTCCTCCCACAGTTCAAAAACATGGATTCAAGGTACATTTGGCTGCTCTAAATTGCCCCTATAGATAGAGTGCTGCCCTGTCCTGGTCCCTGTCCTTTTTTCCCCAGTGCCCGAAACGTTCTTCCCTGGAAGGTCCTTTGTAAAAGGATTGAAAGAATCAAATGCAGATAGATCAGCAAGTTGCCCAGTAAGGCCATGTTGGCAAACGAGTGTAAAACTGGATGAGAAATGTACTGGATGTTCTGCATTTACACTCCATATGCATGTGGATTTGATTAACCCTCGTATTTTGTTTACTGCTTGGCAAAGACTTCACCACTGACTGTAAACTATAGACTTTTGGATTTTATAAGTGTACTGTTCATAAACAAGTCTCACTATATACATAAAAAGCTATTAGATTATAGTAATAACAGACTCCCATAAAAATGCTTGCCACCGTAGACCGTTGCAAACTTATTGGATTATTTAGCTATTATAGATTTCTACACAAAGAAGTTGTAAAGTTGTAAGCACAAGAACACTTACCCCAACCAGAGTCTAAAGATGTGACAGTTCTGGGGTTTTCACAAGACAGAAAAGTCATTACAAAGGGATTTGGTCTCCAAAATTATATTATCATGCGCAGAAGGAAAGTGCTACATTTCGCGGGAAGGTGACACCAGTTCAGTTTTCAGTACGGAAGGGATTTTGATGTCCAGAAAAAAACAGTTCAGAGGAAATCTGGCCAAAAGCCATATTTACTTTGGAGCGCTTCTAAAGGAGCACAGAGAGATAATGAATCTGTCTCTATTCCTGCAAATGAAAATGAAGGATGACAGATGAAAAGGGAAACCGTTTTAATCCTTTATCCCCAGAAACAAAAGAAAGATTATTTCCTTTTCCTGTTCCTTCTATTTATGAGCTTTGTATTTTTTCGGTGTAGAAGATTGCTGTGGTATAAATTCTCCGTATGCTTGAGAAATATGTTTTTATGATAAAATGAATAAGCAAACGGTTTATAGATGATCATATAAAAAATACAAAATTTCTGATTGACATGATCCATGTTCACCCCATGAACAGTACAGTTAAAAGTTTGGACAGTCCTTCTTTTTGCTCCACTTATATCCATGTTCTTAATTACAATTACACTAAGATGGACGTTGCAGTTCTACAATTACCGACTGTAGTCTAACTGTTTGTGGACTACATTACATACTGTGTGAGTCCGATTTACTCTGTTTTCCAATGGTCAAGAACCCAATAGTTCCACCACAGAGCAGGTATTACTTGTTTGGTGTATTATTCCTATCCCAGCACAGATTATACCTGTTCAGTGATGCTCCTGACCAATAGAAAACTGAGAACCAACAGGGGCCTATCAAAAACAAGAACACCAGATGGACTACAGTCTGCAATTGTCCAGCTATTACGTACGTGGAGAAAATAGACAATGGAGCAAGAAGGGGGTGTGTCCAAATGTGTAGATCTTGGTGTGCAGATATAGGGGATGGAGATGAGGGGGGTGTGTATATGTGGGGGTGTAGATGTTGTGGTGCAGATGTGAGGTGGAGGGGGGGTAGATGTCATGGTGCAGATATTGTGTGGTAGATGTGGAGCAGCAGATGTTGGTTGTGTAGATGTCGGGGTGCAGATGTTGGAAGTGTAGACGTGGGGGGTGTAGATGTGGGTGTATGGTTTGTTTTTAACTCAGTTTGTGTACATGGTGTCACCATCATTAACAATGTTGAATCTGAGATCTCAGATTTGTTCTGTTGTTCTAGTGTGGATCACGGAGGATATAATTCAGTATATAGTAGAAGTAAATGTTTGGATTTGTATAACTGCTTTATCATTTTTTACGTAGTACATTATACAGTCATTGCTAACAACTAGATTCTCATTTTAAATGTCAGAGCATTCTATAAGTTGTTGATTAGTTGCCTACCCAAAAATCTGAGTTGTGTTTTGTATGAGTGTTTTTGCTGAATTTATAGTTTTTTCTACATGGATCGTTGGGCTTTCATCCTTGTTGGCAGGACTATGACTATATATACTGGCATCGCATGCTGTTTATTAGGCACTGAGCTCAGCAGGCGGTGTCAAAACTGCCTGATCAGCATAACAGACATATTAAATAATTAGTGCAGACTTTAAGTTGGGTAATAATGTGTTAAATTAATTTCAGTGGATTTAAATTTTGCACTGTCAATTTTTTTTTCATACTTTAGTAGGAAACTGTGACTTCATGTTTGACATGATGCTCCATGTTGATCAGAATGTAAATAAGGGCAGTTTATGCATGAATGCTTTTATGGTATACTTGCTTGAGTAAATACTTGTCAGTGATCATATTGGAAGGTGCTGGAATCCAGGTTCAAATCCTGATCTGGGGGTTCTGTCCACACGGGTTCTACGGTTTCCTCCCACAGTCCAGAAACATGGATTCAAGGTAAATTTACTGCTCTAAATTGCCCGTATCTAAATTGCCCCTTTTTGTGTGTGTCTATAGTGTGTGAGTGTCTGTATGAGTGTCTGCGCGGTGATGGACCGGTGGCCTTTCCAGGGTGTATCTATCCAGCGTCCGAAGTGTACTCACCTGGATGGGCATGGGAAAACCCCCCACAACCCTGGCCACTAGTATAGGATTATGGCCAACCTTGTGTTTGCTTTGTAAGTCACTTTATTTAAAAGCATCTGCTAAATGACCAAATGCAATTGGAGATGTCAACCGTGCACCGTGTAGCTTGATTTAGAGGGTGTTTGTGTGTCTTTGCTATTGATGACAGGAAAAGTATGCCTTGCAAGACACATAAGGCACAGATGGCATGTAGGGATTCTCATCATTATTCATGGATGTGTTTTGGGCGTAATGTGCAATAAACAAGTCAGCGTGTCAATTGCCGTTCAGCTAGCTGAACTCAATGCACTGGTCCATGAGGGTCTACATTGGGGTGGAAAAATACTGCTCAAATAAAGGGAACACTAAAATAACACATCCTAGACCTCAATTAATAAAATATATCAGTTGAAAATCTTTATTGAGTAGATTTATTTAGTAGTGCAATGCGTTAAGAACAATGTAACATAAAAATGATTAAAATGTAAATCAAAATTATTATTCCATGGAGGTCTGGATTTGGAATCATACACAAAATCAAAGTGGAAAATCAAATGACACGCTGATCCAACTTCAATGGAAATTCCTCAAGACAAGTTAAAATGAGGCTCAGTAGTGTGTGTGGCCTCCACATGCCTATATGACCCGCCTACAATGCCTGATGAGGCGGTGGATGTTCTCTCCTACGGCTCCCTCCATGTCTCCTGGTGTACTGGCCTGTCTCCTGCTATCTGCTTCATGCTCTGGACACTGTGCTGACAAACACAGTAAATCTTCTTGCCACCGCTGGCATTGATGTGTCATCTTGGATAAGCTGCACTACCTGAGCAACTTGTGTGGGTTGTAGACACCGCCTCATGCTACCTTTATGGTGATAGAACTGACCAAATGCAAAAGTGACCAAAACATCAGCCAGAAAAGATGAGAACAGAAAAAACGTCCGTGGTCACCACCTGCAGAAACACTCCTTCATAGGGGTTGTCTTGCTAAGTGCCTCTCATTTCTACCTGTTGTCTGTTCAATATGCACAACAGCAAGTAAAATTGATTCACAATCAGTGTTGCTTCCTAATTGGACAGGTTGATTTTACAGAAGTGTTGTTGACTTGAAGATACATTGTGTTGTTCAAGTGTTCCCTTTATTTTTTTGAGCAGTGTATTTACAAGCCGATTAGCTGTTTAAATGACACAAGTGCAAGGCTGTTGGCGGCGTGTAAGATATCAATAAGCGTCAAGATATGCCCTGCACAGGATGTATGATAAGAAGTAGCAAATGCTAAAACTTAATGATATGTAATGAGAAACTTGTCAACAACTTTTTATTTTATATTTGTTGGACGGATTTCTTATCATCTTCTGCATTTTTGTCCACACAAACTTCTGTTCTTTAGACGTTATTATAATTGTTCCGGTCCTTAAATCTGATTGGTCGAGCCGTTTGTCCGGCCATGACATTATTGACAAGAAAACACGACCTCTGAGCACTTCTCATTTGCATCAATGCGTGACATACAATACATTGCCTGGCCGCTCAAGGAGGATGAGTCCCCCACTGAGACTTGGTCCTCCCAAGGTTTCTTCCTAAAATAACATCATTACAGGGAGTTTTTTCTTGCCACTGTTGCTTCTGCTTGCTCTTTGGGGGTTTAGGCTTTGAACTCTGTAAAGCTGCTTTGTGACGACACACTGTTGTAAAAAGCCCTATATAAATAAATTACTTACTTACTTACTTACCATGCCCATTCAGGGGAGAACGTCTGAGGCGGTGGGCAGATATACCAAAGACAGGGCGCCAATCCATCGCTGGGCACACACTCACTCACTCACACACCATATGGGGCAATTTGGAGCATTCATTTTACTTTGAATCCATGTTTTTGGAATGTGGGTGGTAACCGGAGAACCCGGAGGAAACCCACGCAGACGCGGGGTGAACAGGGAAACTCCATTCAGATTGGGATTTGAACCGGGAATCCCCAGCACTGAGAGGCAAACATGCTAACCACCGCTCGCTTCGTGCCGGACTACTAACACAACTATGGGATTGCGGGACTCACACGATGGCTGGGATAGGAACAAGCTTTATTACAGATGGTATTAACCCTGAAACTGCTGCTTGGCCGAAGGAACTCACCAAAAGTCCTGCTCCTGTCCCATGGCTTTCTCTCTTCCCGCGGCATATAAAGGCTGCACACATAAAGGCCGCCGCGCCGCTGTAAACGCACGCTTCTCCAACAATATGGACATGTAAAGAAGTTATCGAGAGGTGTTTAAGAGCTCGCTTCCTACCAGTCTGAATTCCCAGTTCTGATGACTGGCTCAGATTGTGCTTAGCTGCCCTTTGGTGGTCATTCTGCCTCTTCCTCAAATCTAAACGGCTGAATGCTGTTATTAAAGTCAGAGCCCCCCACAGTTACTGCAGATTCATCCTTTTTTATCGGTTTAAAAAATATCTCTCGAATCTGATGAACCAACGCTAGTAGATTCACGGTCCAACTCCGTCATCCCCGCCGTTTTTCACTGTACTCCACTAGTAACGTTGCACGGTAACTCCCTGGAATTTCCGGAGCGACCTCTGGCTTTTCTGTTAATTGACTTGAGCTCGTCGATTTTCGAAGTCAACTTAATATGTTTGTAAAATTTGTCTATATAGGTTTGGGCGGCACGGTGGCTTAGTGGTAAGCACGTTTGCCTATCAGTGCTGGTGGTTCCCGGTTCAAATCCCAATCTGGGTGGAGTTTCCATGTCCTCCCCGTGTCCCTGTTTTTTTTTACAGGTCCTCCGGTTTCCTCCAACAGTCCAAAAACATGGATTCCGGGTAAATTGAATACTCTAAATTGCCCTGTATGGTGTGTGGATGTGTGAGTGAGTGTGTGCCCAGCTATAGCTTGGTGCCCCGTCCTGGGTGTATCTGCCCAGTGCCCAATATGGGCATGGGGAACTTCACGGCGACCCTACTAGCTTAATAAGCGGAAGATAATGGATGGATGGAAATTCACATTTACATTTTAGACACTAAAATGATGTGAAATCTTCATGGGGCACCATTAGGGAAATCTTTCTATGGTCGTTTCTATGGTTTCTTGAAAGAAGAAAACATTTGTTCCACTTTTTAAGATCTTCTGACGTGTTTAGATTTTATTTATGAAAGTGGCAAAAAAAAGTGCATTATGTAACCAGACAGTCGCATGTTTGTACCCCTGTAACTGTAGGTCAGCTCAGTGTGGAGGGTGGCGCTCGCACATACCACGAGGGTGTTGGACGGCCGGGTATACTGCGCCCACAGCCCGTTCCTCGTGTGACCTCTCTGTGTTATCCCATCCGAGAGCCGGACTGCTCCTACCCGTCCTTCTGCCAGCCTCAGCTCTGCTGTCTCCACTGCAGACCCGCTCAGTCCGTACCGCTGGATAAATACCCGCTCGCTCCAGATAAGTTCTCGGCCCCTCACCCTCAACAACCCAGCTGCAGCAATCCCTCCGTCCACCCGAAGCACTGGGCCCTCGAGGGCCCGGAGCGTCCCTCCCAACATCCCTGTGTGCTGAGCACATCTGTCCCGCGGCTACAGCAGGAGCTCCACCATTCAGTTCCGGAACCGAGTGTTTCCAGCAACAAAGACTCTGAGGCGCCGCCTCCCAGCAGAACAGAAAGTACCGCGAAGATGCTGCAGCATCACCATGACAACCAGCCCGGCGGTGCGCCGGGTGCTACTGCACAGGAGGAGCCGCGACCCAACAGACGTATGGTGAGTAGGCAAGGTGCACACGGTAGTGATTTAGATGGCCGCTTGATTAGAACCCCCTATTTAATTGGTATCTTCTGGTTACGAGGATGAGAACCGGGTCAGTTCTGGTCCAGTCTCACTCGTTTTCCCTCAGAGTTAATCAGGCTGTTGTGATGAGACGGTTTACCGTGTAAAGCGTAGTGTAAAAGCAGCGTGTGGTCTGAGCTGCCCAGACGTGCATGTCTGCAGCGAGCAGAGCGATGCCCCTGACCACAGACCTCCACGCTCTGCAGGCTTTGTCTGCTTTTCTGTGCTAACATACTTCACACCTCGACCACATGGATAAACAGTTCCCACCACAGGCCTGCTGGGGCTCAGACAGGCACAAGTCTGCCGTGCGTTGTGATGCTGGAGAGCGCTGCTGCAGAGCTGTGTTTCATCTCCTCATCCTCCTCAGCGCTGCTGCAGTAATCTGATGCTTTGAGTGAAAGAGAATCAGAAAGGACTACACTGCAGACGAGGAGCGACTCACATAGGACACGAGCTGCGGCTCGTGTGAGAAATGAAACATGGCACGTTCTGAGAAGGAATGTAAAGCAGTGTGAGCAGCTCAGAGAGTGCAGCGCGAGGCAGCGTTCAGCTTGAGAGTCGACCCATGTGCATGCAGAAAGCCACAAGCATACTCACCCGCTCACTGACTCACTCTTTCTTTCACACACACATTCACAGTATCAACACGCACAAACTCACACACACACACTGTGTAACAACAGAATATGTTCATGCATAAACATATACACACACAAACCGTAGATTTGAACCCAGGACCAGAACTTGGCTTTGGATTCGAACCCAGGACCAGCAAGCAGCCTTGGATTCGAACCCAGGACCAGGACTCTGTCTTGGAGTTGTACCCAGGACCAGGACTCGACCTTGGATTCGAACCCAGGACCAGCAAGCAGCCTTGGATTCGTACCCAGGACCAGAACTCTGTCTTGGATTCATACCCAGGACCAGGACTCGACCTTGGATTCGAACCCAGGACCAGGACTCTGTCTTGGAGTTGTACCCAGGACCAGGACTTGGCTTTGGATTCGAACCCAGGACCAGGACTCTGTCTTGGAGTTGTACCCAGGACCAGGACTCGACCTTGGATTCGAACCCA
>JAOUQT010064154.1:0-10447 GCA_025769995.1 Xyliphius kryptos
TTTGAACTTGTCTTCAGGAATTTCCACTGAAGTTGGATCAGCCTGTCATTTAATTTTGAGTAGGATTCCAAATCCAGGCCTCCATGAGATAATCATTTAGATTTACATTTTGATGTTATTTTGTTCTTGACACATTCCAGTATCTACTAAATAAAGATTTTCACCTTAAATATTTCACCTTATACCACACACCATTATAAACGTTCTGTCAGTTGGAAACAAATTTGTTTGTAAGAAATCTCTATCTGAACAGCTTCACTGGATGAGTGTTGTAATGCTCTACTTCAAAACGTCATCATCTTAAGCCTAATACTGAGACCACATCCTAAACCACTGACTACGGCATTAAGTAGTGTGTTTAAATACTGCGGTCGAAAAGAAGTTCTTTTTGGCTCATAGTTCACAGAACAAATTTAAAAGACACCCAATTAAAACCATACATGCCGTGAATAACTCAATTACTAGACTGAAATCCAGGTGATATTGTAACATTTTTTCAAATTAGAAAAATATATAATGGCCTTGTTAGGGTTGCAGGGAGAATGAGGCTGAAACCATTTGCATTTAATTAGGATTAAGTCTATATAAAGACAGAGCGTGAGACTTACTGCAAAATTAAACTTGACAAGGATTCTGAAAGTCACAATGCATGGCAAACAAAGGGCTTAAATACCAGCGCTAATAAACAACTGAAATGTGTGTGTGCACTGGCATGCTCAGTGATAAAACAAGTGCGAATATAAAAAAAAAGTAACACAAACGAGCACATGGCACATGATTACACATTTGAAAGATACATTAATTAACGGCAGGATTGTGGATCTGCCACTGATGTGATTTATTTATTTTCAAACTTAACTTTAAATGGACATTTCTTTTTTATTTAAATATTCTTTTGGAGGTAAAGACTGTTACTAAACCAACATAACTCGCCAGGGAGTCGGAAAAACACGATTATAATGGTTTTACGGTAAAATTGTTCCAATTTTAGTAATTACAATGTAATAGAGCTGTTTTGATCGTATTTTTTGAAAAATTGATATTTGAATTGTAATGAAACTTTGCAGCTCATTTTCTTTACTGAATGTACTTGATTAGTGAGGACTTTCCGTTCGCTCTGGAGCTGTGGGTGGAAAATTCACAGAGACAGAGTTTACCTTGACTTTAGAGCAAAAGTCACAAAGGTAATAAATAAGCTTCAAACTCTGAGAGTTTACTCAACAAGCCCTGTTGGTCCAGCAATATGAATTTTTATACTAGAAACAATATTAACAACGACATATTTATTTATTATCTTATTGCATGTCCTCCCCTTGTCTGCGTGGGTTTCCTCCGGGTTCTCCGGTTTCCTCCCACAACCCAAAAACATGAAGGTAAATTGAATGCTCTAAATTGCCCTGTATAGTGTGTGTTTGTGTGTGTGACTGTGTGAGGGAGTGTGTACCCAGCGATGGATTGGCACCCTGTCCTGGGTGTATCCGCCCAGCGCCCGAGACGTTCTCCCCTGGATGGGCATGGTGAGCCCCCCCCCCCCATCCCACGACCCTCATTAAGGAATAAGTGGAAGATAATGAATGAATGAATTACTCGCTTAGGGGTTCCAGAGATGGGTTTTTCTTTATTTTCTGAAGGAGTTCTAATTTATGTGGGAAAGCTTCATTCTGTCACAGATAGAGACTGAAACAGAACTGATCATAAAGCATACGTACTCTAAATCATATGCATGTCTGAATATCCCATCTATTACTCTTTAAACTGACTAGTGATTGGCAAGATGTATATTGAAGAACATATTAAGCTCATTTCTGTTCTTTCTGTGTTAATAACTGTTATAATGTTAGTATTGATTCTAATCTTCTTACTGTCCCCAGATTCAGGCTTTCTTCCATGGGTGGGAGATCCTTTGCAGCCCCCACCCTCTGGAACGCTCTTCCTTTAGCTATTAGATCTCCTTCAACTCTTCAAGAATTAAAATCTCTTTTTAAAACTTAGCTCTCTTGTGTTTATTTTGCTGTGTTCTGTTTGTCTTTATTGTATATTTTACATGTTAACTTTTTGTTCTATTGTATGTAAAGCTGCCTTGGGTGCTAGATTTTTGGTACTTTATTCGCTCTAACTGTGTTTCTTGTCTGTTTTTCTGAGGTTTCGTCTTAAGGGTCCCGTCTCCTTGTCTGTGGCACTGCGGATGCGACCGTTGTGGAAGGGAACATGGACTTCTGTTGGACTGCCAGCGTTGCAGTCCTGGAGGATGGACTCATAGTTATAGAATTGTTTCTATTGTTTAATATGGACTCTACTCTGATGCTGCCTGGCCGCTCAAGGAGGAGGAGTCCCCCACTGAGCCTTGGTCCTCCCAAGGTTTCTTCCTAAAATAACATCATCACAGGGAGTTTTTTCTTGCCACTGTCGCTTCGGCTTGCTCTTTGGGGGTTTAGGCTTTGGACACCGTAGTCACAACTCTCACGATATTCAATAATAATATATTTACTTAATAAAAATATGTCTATTTCAAATATAGAAACTTTAAAGTGATCACTTGTTCAAAAACAACTTTTCCGTTGATATTAAGTCCTCACCCGTAGGGCAGCATGGGTATTCCACTAGTTATAAATAAAGACATTACCAGAGGGGGTAATTCTTTAGGGGGTGGCTCCTTTTTCTGTTCAACTGCTGCAACAACCTCAACTTTTAGATCTTCCACTACTAGGAACAAAAAACAGCATGTCAAAAAATCTTCCTGAAAGTCAACGACAAACAGATTTACTTTGGAAAATGGAAACTGCGAAGCAACTTCCTGTATCTAAAGGAAATGAAAGCACAGTTTTATCTGTGTATTCTTACCTTCTGGTTGTGGTACTGGGTCCGGAGCGTCGGACTTCGCCGAGACTCCTGCTTTTTTGCCTTTGGATGGTTTCTTCCCTGAGGCAGAACGTTTGGATTTGGCTGAAGACGAGCGCCCGGAGCGAGGGGTCTCTTTGTCAGCCATTCTGACAAGCTTGCTGCTACCTGGTTATAGAAGAGTAAACGGGTAAAAAGTTACAGTCTGGATGTTTGGGTAGTACTGCTTTCCTGTTACAACTGAAAGAGATGCAACTGGCCAAATACTATTGATTTTGCTTCTGTCCCTGAAGGGCAATCTGAAATTTCATGATCAGGAGACACTGAGCTGGAGAAGAATGTGTTTCTGAGCAAATGAGTGGAATTCAGACGTTTTTGTAGATCTCTGTGGAAAATCGGCTCTTAAAAAGTTTTTGTGCAGATGTGAAACAGTTGTTATCAGAATCTTTCTGAATTTTGACTAAAGTACCTTAACTCACAGAGTGGCACTTCAATTCCATGATGTGGATGGATGAAGGTATGGATGGATAAAGGTATGTACGGATGGATGAAGATATGTATGGATGAAGCTATGAATGGATGGATGAAACAATGTACGGCTGGATGAAGATATGTATGGATGGAGAGATGGATAGATGAAGATATGGATGAATGGATGTATCTATGTACGGATGGATGAAGATATGTACGGATGGATGAAGATATGTACGGATGGAGAGATGGATAGATGAAGATATGGATGAATGGATGAAGATATGTACAGATGGAGAGATGGATAGATGAAGATATGGATGAATGGATGAAGATATGTACAGATGGAAAGATGGATAGATGAAGATATGGATGAAGCTATGTACGGATGGATGAAGATATGTACGGATGGAGAGATGGATGGATGAAGCTATGTACGGATGGATGAAGATATGTACGGATGGAGATATGGATGGATGAAGATATGTACGGATGGAGATATGGATGAATGAATGAAGCTATGTACGGATGGATGAAGATATGTACGGATGAAGAGATGGATGGAGGAAGATATGTCAGCTGGATGAAGATATGTACGGATGATGGATGGATGAAGAGATGGATGAAGGCATGGATGTATGGATGAAGGTATGGTTTGATAAAGCTATGGATGGATAAAGGTATGTACGGAAAAATGAAGATATGTACGGATGAAGAGATGGATGGATGGATGGATGAAGGTGTGTATGGATGGATGGATGGATGAAGGTGTGTATGGATGGATGGATGGATGAAGGTGTGTATGGATGGTGGATGGATGAAGGTGTGTACGGATGGTGGAAAGGATGTATGGACTAAAGAAGCTACGTACGGATGGATGCAGAGATGGATGGATCAAGGTATGGATGGATAAAGGTATCTACGGATGGATGAAGATGTGGATGTACGAATGGATGAAGGTATGTATGTATGGTTGGATGAAGGTCTCTTATAAAGTGATATGAATGTATGCATGTTTTTATGAATGGATGTGGTGTGATCTGCCTAAAGCTCTGTCCTGATTATTGTATTCTGTTCGTCACCTGAATAAAAAAATCTGACTGGTCACTCCAAAGTCCTGTTTGGAACAAAAAAACAAACCTGTAGTCAAAAAATCCAAACAGTCCGAGAAATCCATCCAGGACATGTGAAGTTAAACTGGCCGCTCAGTGGATTTAACTAATCAATACCAAGTTTCATGGTAACGAATGCTTAATTGAATGCACTGCTAACCACGGGGTCAGTTTGGGTTAATAAGAGTCTCAAAAGGGACATTTCACATTAAGATCTGAATTGATTATATTGATTTAATTCATCACTGAAGCTTCATTTGGATTACAAAGTGCTTCTTGTCATGCAGTCGGACTAAAATTCATACCGGGGCGACTAATTGCCAGAAATCTCGTCTTATCCCAATCATGTCCAATCAGGCTGAGAGCACTGCATAGCAGCGGTTCATCAACGACAATGAATGCAAATAATCAACACATGAGACAACAACGTGGACTACAACAAACGTATTAACCTTAAAACCCAAGGAGCACAATTATACAAAAAAAAGGGGCTGGTTAGAATTGAAGTACCAAAAACACTCCGAGAAGAAAAATGATTCATAAACAATTTATTTGATGTCACTCCAGTTGTCAAAACTGCTGGAATCATTTTGGTTACTGAAGCTTTGATGCATTTAGGCACTTGTCCCTTTCTTCAAAACCGTATGTAATAAAGAAGACAAGTTATTGCAGTCAAAGCTCAAGGTATAAAGAGAGAGAGAGAGAGAGAGAGAGAGAGAGAGAGAGAGAGGCAGAGACAGGGACAGGGACCGAGAAAGAAAAGAAATATAATGGAACAGAAAAAAAACAAAAAAACATTTCCTATAAGCCTATAAGCTGCAGAAAGTCCCATTAGATCAGAAATGAGAGGCGGGGAGGTTGACATTGATCAATAACATTAATATGAGTCTGTAAAGCTCAGGGTCTCGGGCTGAGATGAAACAAGCACCCAAATGACAAACCCAACACCGGTGACAGTAAGGGATTACTGTAGACAAAGTATTTCCAATAAAAGCTACAGTGACTTTGCAACACTCGCAGTAAGTTTCTATCGTTCCTGCTACACCGGGTTAATTGACGGATCGATGCTACCGCACAAATAAACATGAGGCAGCAGAGCAATACGAAACGTTCTCTACAACGTTCTTCACCTGGTTCCGATGAGCTTGTCGTCCTATTTGAAGCGCTTCATTGTGAGCTTTACGTTACACGTAATAAAGACAGAGTACTGACACACGTCTGTTTCATTTAGTTCCATCGCCAAAGGTTGAATTAAGCACCTATACATTATGGACAGCGCCAACCTCCAGCTATCTGGGAACAGTTTGAGGAAGGTCCTATGTCTGTTGCCTCAAAACACAAAGCAAGGAGCATAAGTATATGGTTGGTTAAGTGTGAATAAACTTGCCCCGACTTTAACCCTATGAACATATTTTCTTGTAAGCTGCTGGACGACACGGATTTCACTTGGAAATCATTAATGTCCATCCATCCACGTATCCATATAACCATCCATCAATGTTTCTGTGTCAAAATCCATCATTGTTTTTTATATAACCATCCATTCACGCATGTAAGCATGCTTCAGTGTAACCATGCATTCATGTTTCAGTGTACCCATCCATCCATTTAACCCAAATAATCATCTGTCCATATAACCATCCATCAATGTAACCATGCATTTATGTAACCATCTATCAATTGACCCATGCAACCATCCACACATCAATCAATATTTCTATGTAATATCCATCCATCCATGTAACCATGCATTCAATAACCATCCATCAATGTATCCATGCAACCACCCATCCATGCATGCATTAATATAGCCATCCATCCATGTAACCATGCATTCATCCATCCATCAATGTTTTTATTAAACCATCAATCTATGTAACAATCCAATAAATTAACACATGTAACCATGTATACCCATCCATCCATGCATTAATGTAACCATGCATCCATGTAACCATCCGTCCAAGCAACCATGCATCAATGTTTATATGTAACCATTCATCCAAGTAACCATGCATCAATGTATATATGTAACCATCCATCCAAGTAACCATGCATCAATGTATATATGTAACCATCCATTCATGTAACCATCCATCAATTAACCCAAGTAATCATCCATCCATGTAACCATGCATCCATCCATGTAACCATGCATCCATGTAACAATGCAACCATCCATCCATTCATGTAACCATTCATCAATTAACCCAAGTAAACATCCATCCATCAATGTTTATAAGTAACCATCCGTCCATGTAACCATGCATTGATGTAACCATTTATCAATTAACCATACGCCCAACCATCTGTCCATGTAACAATGTAACATCCATACATCATTGTAACCCTGCATCAATGTAACCATCCAACCATTTAATCATGTATTTATATACCATCCACCCATTATTTTTCACTTATTCCACTACTAGGGTCACGGTGGGGTACCCCATGCTCATCCAGGGCGCTGGTCAGATACACCCAGGACAGGGCGCCAATCCATCGCTGGGCACACATACAAAAACACACAATACGGGGCAATTTAGAGCATTCAATTTACCTGGAATCCATGATTTTGGAATGTGGAAGGAAACCGGAGAACCCAGAGAAAACCCACGGAGACACGTGAAGGACATGGAAACTCCACCCAGATCGGGATATCGAATCGTCATATACCTATCCATCAATGTTTCCATGAAACCATCCATCAGAGCTTCTTTGTCATCCATCCATGTAACTGTTCATCAATGTAACCATGCATCCATACTTGTTCATAGAGTTAATTCAAACACAGACTTTCTAAATGAATTTGTAAAATTCCAGAATATCAAACACTGTACAACAGATCCTGGAAAATAAATACAGTGAGTGTTTTTGAAACAGTCAAACTCCACGTAGAACATTCGTTTGCATTGATTGCAGGGTCTTATAAAAATCGACTGTTCCACGTCTCTTCTCCAAGCCGTTACAGTAGTTTCATATGCCAGCAGGGTTTATGACAGTATTTTGGGTTGATGTTGATTTCCTTTTTTGCTGTTCATTCAGAACTCTGTGAGTTTTCATTAAACCTGAGTTTGCAGTACAAAGTGCAATTTGTTTGGATCTACAAAACAGCACTTGCTTGAAATCTAATTGAACCTCTGTATACGATTCAAAACTTCATTATACTGAACACTGTAAAATAGTTCAGGTCCACAACTCTGATTGGCTGAGCTGCCTTCTCATATAATCTCAATATACACAAACATCAAGAACTGCATATTATTTATGTTCGTTCTAATATTCCATATTAATGTGCTGTGTGATGTTGAATCGGAGTGTGTTACCCGAGTCGTTAAACAGTTTGAAAAACTAAACCAGAATAATTAAAAGAATTAATACATGCCATTTGTATAAGACATATTTAGTAGGAAAGACAATGACAGGCCCCAAATCAAGCTGTGTGAGGTCAACAGCTCGCTAAAGACTAAAACAGGGTGCTAAGAATAAAAATACAACATTTCAGCTCTCCATCCATCCATTATCTTCCACTTGATCTCATGCTAGGGTCACAAGCCGAGAGGGGGAGGGGTTTCCCATGTCCATCCAGGGAAGAATGCTTTAGGTGCTGGGCAGGGCACCAGTCTATCGCTGGGCACACACTCACTCACTCACACAGACACACACCATATATGGGGGCAATTCAGATCACTCAATTTACCTTGAATCCATGTTTTTGGACTGAGGGGAAACCTGGAGGAAACCCATGCAGACACAAGGAGAACATGGACACTCCAATCAGATTGGGATTCGAACCTGGAGCCCTAGTGCTAAGACGCAAACGTGCTAACCACCAAGCTCTAGCTACAGTGAGAAGAATAAGTATTGGGACCCCATTGATTTTTATAGGTGTTCAAATACTTATTTGTAACACAAATAAATAGTGGTTAGCACATTCGCCTCTCAGCGCTGGGGATTCCCGGTTCGAATCCCAATCTGGGTGGAGTTTCCATGTCCTCCCTGTGTCTGAGTGGGTTTCCTTCAGGTTCTCCGGTTTCCTCCCACAGTCCAAAAACATGGCGTCAAGGTAACTTGAGTGCTCTAAATTGCCCTGTATAGTGTGTGTGTGTGTGTGTGTGTATGTGACCCTCATAAAGGAATAAGCAGAAGATAATTAATGAATGCATAATTGCCTTTTGCAGATTGACAGAGCGTCAATCTATTGCTGGGTCACTCCCACACATACACACACACACAATTTAGGGCAATTTGGGGAATTCTCCTCAAATCCATGGACTGTGGGATGAAACCGGACAACCTGGAAAAAACCCATGCGGACACAGGGAGGACATGGAAACTCCACCCAGATTGGGATTCGAACCGGGAATCCCCAGCACTGGGAGGCGAACGAGGTACCCCAAAGCACCCGTGCCGCCCAAAAAAAACCATTAGTGAATTAAAATATCCCCTCTATATACAATAAATCAATTGAAATGCTATTTTAACAATTTAGCATGTATATTTTTTTATTTGTATATATGTCCTCTTCTGAAAACCCATGACAGCTTTTCTAAACAAATTCTACGTCCTGATGCTTACATAATATTCTCATGAATTATTTGCATAGGCTCTGTTGTTATTGTTGCATAGCACTCAGGATGATTGAGTCAACATTCAGCTTTTTGAAATCAATCTACAGAATCAATCTACAAACAACACTTACCTCTTGTTGCACGGATGCGGATCCTTCTCCAGGCTTCACGTATTAATCTTCTGGACACGCTGTTCGTCAAAAACACTTGGAATTCAAAAGCACTGGGACCCTTGCTCCACCCAAAAAGCAAACTAAAGCGTTCAAATAAAGTAGAAAAAAAAAAACAGGGAAAACAAATAAGTTTCGTGTGAACCTTCTGATCTTACTGCTTTACATCTTTAAACAAATTTCCATCGTGGATTGACAAGTTTCCTATTTGTACTTTTTTTTTTTACCACATTACATTTTTGAAAACGTACGCTGATCTAAGAAACTAAAGAGAATCACAAGAATGTATTAATCCCTTTGAAGTGACAGCAAAAAAAAATCCCTTCTTCAAAAAGTAAATGTGATTTGATTACAAAATAATAAATGTAAAACAAAAGAAGAATTAAAAAAGTTACCTAAAGCTTTATATTTTACATTATATATGACAGGATTATTGTTATTGTTAATTTGCAGGTTTTCTTTACATTAAATGATATCATGTTCATTTTTTTCTTGACAAACATATTTGCTGTTATTACAGACGTCTACAACGCTAACACGTCTATTCTTCTTTAATAGATCCTGCAACTATTGTGTATTCTTTATTTCCTATAAATCTTTCAACTCATTTAAGTTCTTCACTATTTAAATGCCGGTTTTATAGAACGACAAAGCAATATTTATTATCTATTAACAAACATTTGCATAAATTACAGTATTAATGAGAGCTTACTGTTCACTTTGCGCAGGTCTTTAGGTTTTTGACCCAGGAGCCGGAGGCTTGAGGTTAAAGAGCATCCTTTGATCCCTAGAAATGTGAAACCCTTCTAACTTTACCTGAAGGTAAGTGAGGTGTTCCAGCGGACGTCTGACGTCACTATGTAAACAGATACAGGTGTTAAGAGCTTAAAACAACAGTCTGCTTTCACTCGTACGTTTTAACTTCTAAACTGATGATAAGAAAAATGTTAGCAGTTAAAGTAGTAGCTCTTTTAATTTCAGATCTTTAGTAGCCATTTACAAAAGTAAGGACTCTTCATAGCTTTAACATGTTCATAGCACAGGCCTACTGGACATCATTTATTCCAATTGCTCCTTTATGAGGTTCGTGGTGGGGTTCCCCATGCCCATCCAGGGGAGAACGTCTCGAGCGCTGTGCAGATACACCCAGGACAGGACGCCAATCAATCGCTGGGTACACACTCACCCCCACCCCCACAGCCACACACACTATACAGGGCAATTTAGAGCATTCAGTTTACCTTGAATCCAAGATTTTTGGAATGTGGCAGGAAACCTACCAATG
>JAOUQT010064164.1:0-10447 GCA_025769995.1 Xyliphius kryptos
AGGAGCAATTTAGGTGTGGGGCAATTTAACACAGCCAATTTACCTTGAATCCATGTTTTTGGACTGTGGGAGAGGAAACTGGAGAATGTGCTAACCACCAACTATTTATAGGGGATAAAGTTGCGCAGATACTGTCAGGACTGGGCATACGGTTACTCACACAGACACACACTTTATAGGGGCAATTTAGGTGTGGGGCAATTTGACAGAGCCAATTTACCTTGAATCCATGTTTTTGGACTGTGGGAGGAAACCGGAGAATGTGCTAACCACCAAATATTTATAGGGGATATAGTTGCGCAGATACTGTCAGGACTGGGCACCAATCCTACACTGGGCAAACGGTCACTCACACAGACACACACCGTATAGGGGCAATTTAGGTGTGGGGCAATTTAACACAGCCAATTTACCTTAAATCCATGTTTTTGGACTGTGGGAGGAAACCGGAGAATGTGCTAAGCACCAAATATTTATCAACAAGAGCTTATATTAAAGAATTTGCTCTTTTAATTCATTTATTTATTCGTTATCTTCGGCTTAATCCTCTACCTGGGTCGCGGTGGGGTTCCCCATGCCCAACCAGGGGGGAACATTTGAGAACATCCCATGACGCTGGGATAGTCTTTTTTAATTCAAATCAAATGAATCAAATAGATGGCGATGAATTCAATACCTGACCACTAATCAATGCAGATATATTTTTTAAGGATTTAAGGGGAAGTCGTAGGCTTGTGGATAAGGAACCATCCTTGCGACCTGAAGGTCCCCAGTTTAATTGCGGTCCCACCAAGTACTCTGACTAAAGTGTCCTTGGGCAAAGCACCTAACCCTAATTGCTCCCCGGGTGCTGTGTGTGTGTGTCTGTGTGTGTGTGTGTGTGTGTATATGTGTGTGTTTCACATACATACATACATACATAGGTGATGGCTTAAACGTGGCCTAGAATAGATTTACCCTTTTATCTTTACTTTATTATCCGTGAATCAATTTCCTATTGTATTTTCCTGATCACCTTAACTTGGCCCAGGTCCATCCTGGATGGTGTATCCTGTAGCCAGAGGCAAACAACCGTCAGATAGACTTTCCAACAACTGTGGGCGTGTCATTAGTTACTAATGAAGATCCGTTCAGCACCTCAGCCGTCTCCGTCAGTTTGTTCTCCGCACGGTTTGACAACAGAAGTCCGGCACCGACCTCCGACTTCGCATCTCCTCCGACTGTTACGCCGGGAACACCCCAAAGTAAGTTGGTCGGGCTTTACCAGAAATATTTGGGGGATGCCAGTGAGGTCCATCTACTTGCTTTAATACAGAAGGTTCAGAGGGAATTTGGTGATATTGAGTAAACATCTACAGAGCTTTGGTCCATCTGGATGTGAATGAACACTGTAAGAGGTAATTTAGCTCGGGGGATTTAGCTGTTTGTCTTTCACTGGGTGCTTTCAGATCTTAGGCAAATTAACCAGAGATGACTTTGTGCACTCTCCAAGATTTGGCTATAGGCTGTTATTCTTTTTGGGTAATTTGAAACAGCTGCGTAAACAGGATTCTGAAGCAAGTATCCACTTGACTTTACTTTGCAGAAGCATTTTTTTTGGTAAAACTCTTTACAAAATGTCTCAGTGTTTGCATGTGATGCTATGTATATATTCGTTATGTAGAATTTACAAAGTACTTGACCATTTTAGGGTCTTAGTCAGGTTCACTGTAGATCTTGTTGATCTACAGATGAAATGTTTTGCTCCTCTGCTTGGATCTCGGATGAACTTCAATTCTTTATTCAAATAAGTGGACCCTTCCTTTTCCAACTCGTTTCCCAGCAAATCAAAATTCATCTTTCTGTAGAAGACTGTTGTCGGTGACTTGAGCTTTCCAGAGTGCTTGCACTCCAAACATTCCAGGCTTCTCAAGCACAGAGGAGTCAGCCAGCTCAGCTCAGCTGGAAACCTTATAAGACCCTGGGGCTCGGCTTGTTGAGCAATATTGCTTTTCGCTTTACTATCCATACCACGAGACCTCAGAGAAGATGAGTTAATAAAGTAACAAACTTCCTCATTACAGCTGCAAAAGCTGGCAAGTCCACAAGTCTTTACAGAAACATGTTCATCCCCCCCGTACACGTGTAGGTGGAGAAGAATGCAAACTGTAAAGACGCCACAAAAATGCGGCATTGCTCATCCAGCGAGCTTCGTGCATACTTAACGTTTGCACGGAGAAAAAAAAAACATGGGTTGTCCTTTGAAAGCACATGATGTTTGAGTAATGCAGTTGTGCTGCTATTGTTTTTTGTTGTTTTTTTTGCTGCACCCTCAGTTGTTTAGGAATAGGAGGAGCCCGTGTGCACCGAAAACCAGGGCCAGGACACCATGGGTGATCGAGGGAGAATAGAGATAGAGACACAGAAAATAAAAGAGGCATGGATCCGTATGAGGGGACACCAGGGGATGGAATGTTTAGCTTAAAAGCTACAAAAAGCTGCAGAGGCATACTTGCAGGGAAATAATGGTGAGATAAAATATAATAAAGGATTAAATGTTGAAATAAAACAGGAAACTGTGTATAACTTTTAAAAAAAAGGATATTTAACAGTGCGTTATCCTCCATACTTTACAGTTGGTACAGTGCTCATAAAGCTAAAAACACAATTTCGTTCTTCTGCTTATGTCATGTGTTATACTTTTAACGCATGTGTATGATTAGTAAATTTATAATATAGAACCATTGGCTGTACAATTACCTACGGTAACTGTTACTATGGCAACATGACAATTAAGTCATGGGTTTTATTTTTTAAATGACAAAACTAATTTAGTATGAAGTATATATTTGGTGTGGGTTTCCCTCATGTTCTCCGGTTTCCTCCCACAGTCCAAATACATGGATTCAAGGTGAATTGGCTGCTCGAAATGGCCCCATAAAGTATAGTGTGTTTCTGTGTGTGTGAGTGAGTGTGTGCTTAGTGATAGGTTGGTGTTCTGTCCAAGTTGTACCTGCCCAGTGCTCAAAACATTCCCCCCTGGGTAGGCAGGGGAACCCCTCCACCTACCCACCCACCGTGACCCTAATATAGGATTCCAAGCGAAAGATGATGGATGGATGATGTTTTACATGTGGATGCATTTTTATTTGCTTTGTGTTTGCCGTTAAAATAAAAATAGTGTGTTCTTTTGCTTTTTCATCAATAGTGTAGAATGGATCCAAGTGGAACATGCGTCAGCTATAGGTCTCGTCATTGTCTTAAGATCTTTTTGAACTTAGGGTCTACAATACAGACTCAACTTTAATGTTGATGTCCCTAATAAATATTTGTACCTGAAGAAAGTGTCCCATTGTTTTTAAATTTTCTCAATACTCGCACTCTGCTCCATTTAATGCTAGTTTTCTGAGTACAGCATAGGATATAACTTTCCAACAGTATTTTATTCACTGTACTGGGCCATGAGAGGGTGTCTTATGTTAGTGGGAAGGATGTTGGGCTATTAGTCTGAGAGCCGAGGGTTATTGAGTCTCATTCCTTCAGGGATGTGGCATCATGGCTGACTGTGTTCTACCTTCTACCATCTAGTCATTCATTCATTCATTATCTTCTTTTATGAGGGTCACGGTGGGGTTCCCCATGCCCATCCAGTGGAGAACGTCTCGGGCGCTGGGCACATACACCCAGGACAGGGCGCCAATCCATTGCTGGGTACATACTCACTCACACGGTCACACACACATACACACACCATACAGGGCATTCAATTTACCTTCATGTTTTTGGAATGTTAGAGCCTGAGGAAACCTACACAGACACGGGGAGGACATGCAAACTCCACCCAGCTAGGGATTCGAATCGGGAATCCCCAGCGCTGAGAGGCGAATAGGCGAACCACTAAGCCTCCGTGCCGCACACCATCTAGTCAGAATTCTTGTAAACATCTGCAATTATGACCTCATGTAATGTATTGTAATGTAATAACATTACAGGGAGTGAGGCGCGAGTGAGATAACCACAGATTACCTTACCTACTGCAACAGCATATTCCGGTCAGGAAGGTTTCATTGTGCTTAATCCTCAAGGTATTTTGACCAAAGCTCTACAAGCTGTAATGAAGAAAGGAAGCTGTCCATGCTGAGAAACCCAACAGATTATGGGATTACTGAAATAGAAGAAACCCAAAATAGATAGAAAACAACTCTGGGCAAACAGCGTGGTGATGACAAACCTGGTATTTCCATGTCATCAAGGGATGTTGTGTCTACAGATGCTAAAAACTCTCCTGGAGGAGTTTTCCAACATTGGACAAACATACAAAACCAGTTAATCTAGTAAATGTACAACAGAAGGCATAGACACTTTCACTTCACAATGCATGGACACAACAATATCGAGTGCTTACATTATGTGACTATTAAGTTTTAACACATTTGCAAAGCCTTGGTTTTTTGTTTGGATGTCCTTTCCTGTTAAAAACACACACATGCTGTGAAAGTGAGGAGTGACGCCGTGACAGACAGTCAAGAGCTGAAGATTGGAAGGTGTTATGCCAAAAACAGAGGAGAGTCCTGAATGGTGATCTGGCCTGATGAATTAGCCACACTCCTCTTTCCTCCTGCTGTCTGCACTCATTTTTTTTATTCTTCTCCTCGGTGGTTTGTTTCAGAGCAATTGTCAGTTGGTCCGTTAGACCGTCTAGGGTCCTTGTTGACAGTCCACATGTAGAAGATCTGCACCAGCTATGGGTTGTAAAGCAAACGTTTTTTAATGCATTTTGTTCAAGGGATTTGCCATTTAATGGTCCCATAGATTTGCACTGGACATCATGCATTGTCAACAACCAACATAAAATGTGGCAACACCCTCCATTATCTTTGACTTAATCCCATAATCCCATAGAGTCACGCGGGAGGGAACTTATTGGGCGCTGGGTAGATGCACCAAGGACAGGGTGCTATTCTAACGCTGGGCACACATACACTCACACTATATAGGGGCAATTTAGAGCAGCCAGTTTACCTTGACTCCATGTTATTTGACTGTGGGAGGAAACTGAAGAACCCAGAAGAAACCCATGCAGACACCGGGAGAATATGGAAAGTTCACCAAGATTGGGAGACAAACCTGAATCCCCAGCGCTGAGAGATAAATATGCTTACCACTATGCCACTGTTCAGCAAAAGCCCTGCATTGTCTCTTTTTTCTTATTATTGCATAATAATCGTAAAATCCTGATTATTTCTCAGACAATTCATACCGTCAAAATCTGTAATCGTCTCTTCCCTATTATTGACTTCACATTTGTATTAAAGTAGTTACTTATTCTGCACCAACTACGCTGTGAAATTCCAAACAATGCAACTGTAATTTGAATAAGTAACTTCCTTAAGCACTATTAAACACAAACGTGAAGTCTTTGAATTCTGAGCACCTGAGTGGCAGCCTGACGGTACAAGTATGAACAGGAATAGCTTTACTTTGTTTCCTCATTTTTATTTGAAGTGCTTTAAAGAGAGTTATTAAGAACAATCAAGATGAGACTGAAAGTTTGTGCCTTGCGAGCCGATAGAGAAGATACTAACCCTGAAACACGGCATGGAGCGGCAGCTAGCATGACCCCCCCCCCTTTTTTTTAGAAAGTAGAAAGGTATCAGATATCTGGTTTTTGGACTTGTACAGCTTACAGAAAGTCAGCAGCAGAAAGAGAAAGACACACATGTAAGATCAGCACTTGAACTTCAATCACTGCAGGATAATCATTGCCAGACTGAAGGATTCTGTGGCAGCTGGGATTTAGAAATGGATATTGTAATATGAAATGGAATCTAGATGTGCTTGATTGATTGATGCACTGTGCCTTTTGTTATTTCTTATGATTCGAATGAGAACCTGTAGAGCTTTCAGGCTGACTTTTAATAGGTTTTATGACGCTGTCTTAAGAAGGCATGGGATTCATTAAACCAGAATTACAAAGCCCCATTAACACCATCGCTGGGTGAATATGAATGAAAAACAAGTCGGAGTAATGCAAAAAAAGATAGGAATCATGCTTTCAGTCCGATCTGTTTCTTTACATCAAATCATATATCAGTTTGCACGACTGCCTCACAGCAAGAAAGACCTGGGTTTGATTCCAAGATCCTTTTTGTATGAAGTCTGCATGGCCTCCCTGTACCTGAATGGATCCTCTCCGGGTTCTCCAAGTTTCCTCCTACATTCCAAATACATGCTGAAGGGTATGTTGGAGATATTAATTGCCTTTTTGGATCATTTATAAACAGTGTTTTAGGAAAGACTTAATCATCAAACCATCATTCATTCATTATCTCATTATCTTCCACTTATATAAACAACAGTTTGGTTTTTTTCTTTTAAATTTTAGCAGCAAAAATGGAATGAAACACAAAATCTGCTGTCTCTGTTGTATTTCATTCCATTCGCTGCTAAAATTTTAAAGAAAAAAAAAAAATAAAATAAATCTGATTGTAAAAAAAATATAATTGTACAGTGTATATTATATAGTCTGTATTTATATCCATATCTTACTTTATATATATATATATATATATATACATGAAAATAACAAAAAAGCCTCCTTGCATCCTTAATCCCTTAATGAGGGTCGCTGGGGGTGAGGTTCCCCATGCCCATCCAGGGGAGAACGTCTCGGGGCGCTGGGCAGATACACCCAGGTCAGGGTGCCAATTCATCGCTGGGTACCCACTCACTCACACATCCGCACACACGTACACACACAAACTATACAGGGCAATTTAGAGCATTCAATGTACCTTCATGTTTTTGGAATGTGGGAGGAAACCGGAGAACCCGGAGGAAACCCACGCAGACACAGGGATAACATGCAAACTCCACCCAGATAGGGATTCGAACAGGGAATCCCAAGCGCTGAGAGGCGAATGTGCTAACCACTAAGCCACTGTGCGGCCGCAAAACATTTAAAACAATTAATTAAATAAATACATACATGTGTCTATTAGGGATGTGGCCATTTAAGAAAGCACTTTTAACCTGATGTATTCAGATAGTTGTAGTTCCTCAAATTGCTAATAATTATAATAAAAAGGTATATAATTATTAAGAGATTAAAACTGTTCGTTAATAAATGTTCTGAAATCAGGGCAGCAATTGACTCAGAACAGCAATTGACTGTTGCTTCATTGCAAGTAAGTCCTGGGTTTGATTACTTCTAATCTTATCCTTTAGTCTGAGAAGCATAATAGCAGGTGAATTAGTATTTTCTGTGTTAAAGTGTCCAAGAATGTGTTTGTCTGTGTGTCTGCCCTGGGATAGGCTGCCATTTTTCCTTGGAGTGGTGGGATACGATCCCGATTAGTAAAAACAGAAAAAAAAAAAAAAATTTATTTTACCATAAAAAAAAACCTTATTTATGGTAAATAACATTCCACAGATATTACTATGGGGATGTAGGGTAAATTATTTTATTTTTAAAGGTCAACACTTATTTATTTGAATATTTCTTTTAAGCCTATTACCAACTGATCAAAATAAAGTCAAAAGTCTCAAATAGTTTTCTTATTTTATTTATTTGTTTATTTTTTATCAGCTATTAAAAATTTGTGAGTTAATAGTTAATTAATGATAGGAAAAACACATAAATATCTTGAAGTTTGAAATACTAGGTCATAAATGACTCTAAAAGGCTAGTCATTTTGCATTTAGTAATGATTACCTCCAAAAACAATGATTATTACAATAAGTAGTGAGTTCAATTCAATGTTTATAAATGTTTCCTATACTGATATGTGCAAACTAACAAAAACAACAAAAGTCATTGAAATGGAAAAAAAGTAGCAACGATGTTAGAGCCACTGATATGGAAAAGTTGTTAGGGAAACTTGTACATGGTTACATTTGCATACAGTTGTTTTAAGGGTCAGCCTTGCATTTAAAAAGTTCTCTTTCCTTGATTCACTTTAGCATCCACCCATTCCTACAAAGAAGGGGGCAATCTGAAGCTGGTGCAAGGTCGACCGTGCTGTGTCTCATTTCGTTACCCCCTGTGGTGCATAATTAGTACTTTCCAGAATAAATGCAAAGCATCAACAGACACTGTAACAAATGCAGCATATGTTGGAAACTTATAAACTATTGTTTCTGCATTTGAAAGCAAATTGTGTTTCAGCACAATCAAGAAGCAACTATCACTTAAGTGCCACTTAGACAGTTCTGTAAACAAAGGGGTTGTTTGGCACTTGTTACTCAGATTTGGTGAGAGAATGTTCAGGGAATCTGAGGTTTATTAATTTATTTAAAGGTGGTCAATATAAAGGACTGAAACTGGGACTAGCCACAAAAAAGTATGTTCCTTTTAGTTAAATAAATAAAAAAAAAAAAATTTAAACACAAAACTGGATCCTAAAAATGTTCTGTTCCTGCTGGTGACTTATTAAGTTAGCATAATTGTATTAAAACTACTTTAATTGCAACCATTTGAGCAGCGCTTTTTGAAATTTGCTATTTAATTTAACAGTGAGACAGTAACAGGGGTGTTTGGGCTCCTTGCCTTCATGTTTGGCGAGGTTATAGGCGGAGAATGTGGACACCCACATAGCTGGTCCCGTTCTCCACGTTGGCACTAATTAAAAGGTTGAAGATGTTTGTCCAAAGGTTTCTGGTTTGTGATCATGCCCACAGAAATCTCATGTTCTCATAAACATTTTAATTTTAGATTATATTTGGATGATTACAGATGATTAAAGCTTCTCTAATTATACCAAGTAGTTAATTACCTAAGACCGACAACATTCCTAATTTGAACCGTGTGGAATAGTAATAGCGAGCACCAGCTGCTTTGAATGTTTTATGTTTTCACACAAATCCCTTTCAAAGCCACAACAAACTAAGGCCTTTTTGCATACTGTATCTTTGTTTCCATTCTAAAACAGGTATGTGCTGTTTACTGGGTTATTTACTGTATAAAAAGCTTGGTCTTATTTGCGTGGTCTGTCATGATCTTTAAAAACACAGTTTATTGTCCAGAATTTACACTAAAATGCACCCTTGACAATAATCCATACTGTATATATGTATATGTTTTATTGTGGAAATATATAGCCCACTGCCTATGTTTACCAAGCATCAAGGTAAAAAAAGATTTAAGGGTAAAAGTGTGGCATCCTGGAAATTGCCTGCCTATTTATATTTTGGCTATTAAATTTTTTCATTATTTTGAACACTTTAAATGGATATATCCATTCATAATTCATTATTTTATAAATGGATCTAGCCAAATCTATTAACCCTGTGATTGAGTCCCATATCTCTCAATAATTTAATATTAATTCCTGTATCTAAAAAAACACTGAAATTAAACGCGACCTCAAAAAGAAGCAGTTTTAGAATGGTGCTTTAATAAAGATAAGTCTTGTAGTAAAAGGTCTTAAGTATATTTAGTAACAAACAAAATATATAGAAAAATAATAAACACAATAAAAATTGCCATATGGTTTATCATTTCTAGTTTTGCTAACAAATCTTGGCACAAAATAAATAAATTAAAAGGTAATTTATTACCTAAATCCGGTATTCAATTTAATATATTTTAACTGTTCATTAACCTACACCCATTCAAATAATCAAAAGTTTAAATAAGGTTTTTATTATAATGCATTATGTCACTTTGTGTTATAAAGCCTTATGTGAAATTGTTACAACAATTTATGACTGTGATTATAAACATCTATGTACGTTAACAAAGGCTTATGACGAATGTCATTAAGTACTATAAATATTTTATAAAGCTTTATGAATGCACTTATAATGCATTATGAATACTGGATTCATAAAAAGTGTTCCCATATTTTTGATGTGTTTGTTTACCTATTAAAACATACTTTTTATGTATGTATGTATGTATGTATGTATGTATGTATGTATTTCTGTCCAACACACTGACACAAAATAGTTTACTCTAGCAGGACTTATAAGCAAATGAGTGTTTGCCTAAGCTTATTCATTATTTATTCATTCAAAAAGTAAAAAATAAAAATATATTATATATATATAATACCGATAAAGATATTTATGTACTTGGAGTTGATCTCTTACACATATAAATACATAAATGTACAAACATGTGCACCTGTCCATGGTGCTGAATGTCCTGTGGATATCAATTTTTAGGAATACTGTTTATTGGCAACGGTTTAAAATTAACTAATAAAATGATCTTTGTGCTTTAGTTTCAACTACAGTTTTCTAGTTAAAAGTTTCCATCGTGCTTGTTCACCTTTGATACCCTGAAGTGCCAGATCTCTTTCAGCAAAGGGATCTAAAAATAAAGAAAGAAAGAAAGAATTTCCAGTTGGATTTGAGCTGTTAAACTGAGAGCCCAGTTAAAATAGTACATGTTTGTGTGTGTGTGTGTGTGTGTGTGTGTGTGTGTGTGTGTGTGTGTGTGTGTGTGTGTGTGTGTGTGTGTGTG
>JAOUQT010064172.1:0-20678 GCA_025769995.1 Xyliphius kryptos
AGTGTGTGCCCAGCAATAGATTGGCACCCTGTCCTGGGTGTATCTGCCCAGCACCCGAGATGTTCTCCCCTGGATGGTCATAGGGAACCCCATTGCGACCCTACTGGAGGAATTAGTGGAAGATAATGGATAAATAAACAAAAAATAGATGGGCGTAGGTAACAACTTTTGGCCCAGATTTAAAAAAATACAGTAGATGCTGTAGTTCAGCATCTATATATTTAAAGTTCCCGAACCATGGGATACGTACCCCTTTTGTTTCCCATCATGGCCACTGCTTCACATGAAACAACAGTTCTATGAGTGTTCTGCAAAGTCCTGCATCAGGCAACTTGTTTGTTTCTATCAGTCGCATATTTCTGGAAAAAATGTCACCGACAACCTGACAAACTTTACAACATCGCTGTAACCTTCGTTTGCCAACATTGTCTTTAAGAGACACTTGCTATAAAAAAAATAAAAAATAAAAAAAAAACCCAAAAACAGATCGAGTAACCTGCCGGGTTGATAGTACTGCAGTGCAGCAGTTTTTTCCTAAAACGACTGACTTGTGTTGTTATCTCACTTGTAAGTCGCTTTGGATAAAAGTGTTGTATAGGAGCACCGAAGTGCAGAATGGAGCCATGGTGCCAGGTATATGCAAATAGTGTTTATTAGAAGATCAGACAAACACTACAAAACAAAAGGAATCGACAGTGGGTGACTTTAGGTGAGCTAGACCGGGGAACTAACTGAAACACATGCTTTATAAAACAAAAGTCCCCAACACATCAATGAAAATGAACCAATAACAGAGGACAGTAACTTAACAGAAACCAGAGCGCCAATTAAGGGAAACAAGGGAAACCAAATCAGGACACAAAACCAAAGGTGACGAGTGGCCCGGTACGCCTAACAACAATACGCTGACTACAGGAATACTTCCAGAGTTTATGGTGGCGAGGCAAAAATAGGACCAGCAATGTTATTCAGGGAAGAGTTCGATTATGCGTTGTATGGCATACTTATGCAAAGAATGACACTAATAGTGTCAATAAGTTGAAATGTCCCCAATATTTGTAAACATAATTAAAAATATTTTTCTGCAACCATTAGCAATTTCTCTACCCCCATCCTCCCTACATACATACCCACCTTTTTCCCCCCTTCTTCCTTCTTTTCTTTCTACCTACCCACCTACTTTCCCCTCTTCCTCTCGTTGTTTCTTTCCTCTCCAAATGAATAGTAACTTTATAATAAGCTGAGCAGTGAGTTACAAAGTTATGCATTTTGTTTTCAGTAGATCCATTATCCATTATCTTCCCCATGGGTTCCCCATGCCCATCCAGGGGAGAACATCTGGGCGCTGGGTAGACACACCCAGGACAGGGCGCCAATCCATCACTGGGCACACATTTACTCACACATCCACACACTATACAGGGCAATTTAAAGCATTCAATTTAGCTGGAATCCATGTTTTTGGACTGTGGGAGGAAACCCATGCAGACACAGGGAGAACATGAACACTCAACGCCAGCGCTGAGAGGCGAATGTGCCAACCACTAAACCACCGTGCCGCCCTTATTAGATACCATGTCCATTTATTATACTGAGTAAAATAATTACGTGTTTATACATTTGCTTACAACTGCAATGTCATTTATCTCAACCCTTTTGTATTCATCGCTCTGGCACTAATGAAATGACCTATTGTCCATTTTTACTGAGCTGTTCAGAGTGAGGATTTGGGCAGGCCGTTTCTAAATACAAAGTGCTGATTATGCGCTGGACGTGACACTGAGTAGAGACCAACTATTTCCAATACCAAAGTTTGTTTTTTTTAATGAATAATTTATTAAAGAAAACCTGACAGTCACGTTGTTTAAGTAACAGTTCAACTTTTGATATTTAATTTACCTTTGAATAAATAAAGGAGTCAATAAATATCCATGGTTAAGGTCATGGTCAATTTATGTTTCTAATAAAAACTGCTTTCTATTATTCAAAATAATAAAAGTCAATAAAACCACATTTAAAAAAGGGTGTACTGTAAATTACAGTCTGTGTGTGTTGCAGCACCATGGACAGCACACCCTCAACATATACTTTGTATAGAGTGATTCTTTTAGGATTAGCATCAGTCATTCATTAGTGTACTAAAATACTGTTTCTAAAAGGTAGAAACTGGCTGTTTTGTTCTTTATATTATTGCATTTTTGCACCAAAACTGTCTCTGCTGTATTGTGTTTGATTTGCATTTCGTTGGAACTTTAAAACAGTTGCTGCTGACAGATTGCTACTATTTCATATAAATTCCATTTGTGCATTTTTTTCATCTGTTTCTAGTATGAAGTATGAGAACTACAAAGAAACAGCTGATTGGTTGCTGAGTAATACCAAGATCCGACCCAAGGTAGCCATCATCTGTGGCTCAGGACTTGGTGGACTGGCCGACTTGCTAAGCAGCCCAGACAGGACTGAGTTTTCGTACAAGAACATTCCCCATTTTCCTCAAACTACAGGTTTGCTAAATGAATTCAGTAATTTACTGTCAATTCCCAAGAATAAAATGTCTATTTACACAGCAGCAAGTTATAATATGAGCATTATAACTTTTTTAGGTATTAAGTATTAGGAAATTAAATAACTGTTTAACTAAAATGGCTTCAATAAAAATAGCTAAACATCTTATCTCATGTCATTATCTTCTGCTTAGTTCTATACTATGAATTCGGGTCACATGCACCTCCAGGAAAAAAACGTTTTGAACGGTGGGCAGACAGGACAGGGCACCAACCTATAGCTTGGCACACACATCCTCAGTCACTCAGACACACACACACACACACACACACACACACACACACACACACACTATATAGGGGCAATTTGAATTCATGTCTTTGGACTGTGGGAGGATTTTGTACGGGATTTGAACCTGGATCCCCAGCACTGAGAGGCAACCATGCTACCATTAGCTAAAGTAAATTAAATTTAATCCCATTTCCACCTTTTTTGTAAGAATAATTATTTATGTTCACATTCATGTTCCGGCAAGAACATGTTCCGGCAAGAACATGGAAACTCCACCCAGATCCGGATTTGAATTGGAAATCCCCAGCGCTGAGAGGCGAACGTGGTAACCACTAAGCCACCGTGTCACTGTCCTACTAATTTTTGAACAAATGATTTGTTTTTACGACCAATAAAAGCTTAAAATGTGCAGTTTGGGATTTGTGTGTGTGTTTTCTGTAATACAAAGAAATGATGAGCAAATAAAAGAACTTTTTTATCAGTTTCTGTTATTAACTGTTAACTGCTTACATTGTCTCTCCATCTGTCTCTCTATTTTTTCTTCCTACACAGTGAAGGGTCATGAAGGCAAGCTGGTGTTCGGAAAGCTGAATGGAACGGATTGCGTTTGCATGCAAGGCCGTTTTCACTTCTATGAAGGCTATGACATGACCAAAGTGAGAATCACACCCTACAGGAAATTGAGCTCATCTCATTTTTTCATTTCATTATCTTCCTATTAATCTTATACTAAGGACTAGAGCTGGGTGGGGGGGTCACCATGCCCATCCAAGGGAGAACATTTCAGGCACATATACCTAGAATAGGGAACCAATCCATCACAGGACACACACTTACACAAGACAGTCACACATACCTATATAGATAGAGCGATTTAGAGCAGCTGTGTCTTTTTTTGGACTATGGGAGGAAACTGAAGAACCTGAAAGAAACACATTCCAAAAACATGGATTCCAGGTAAATTAAATGCTCTAAATAGCCCTGTATAGTGTGTGTTTGTTTGTGTGGATGTGTGAGTGAGAGTGTGCCCAGCAATAAATTGGCACCCTGTCCTGGGTGTATCTGCCCAAAGCCCGAGATGTTCTCCCCTGGATGGGCATGGGGAACCCAACCGTAACCCTTGTAGAGAAATAAGTGGAAGATAATGAATGGATAGATCATCATCAGGCAGCAGAGGCCAGGGTTCAATTCATGATTGGGTGAACACAGATTCTACATGTCCTTCCTTTGTATGTGTGAAATACATGTGCACTTGTAGTGCCGGTCACAAACCAGGGTAAATAGATGGGTTGTATCAAGATGGACATACAGGGTGAAACTGTGCCAAATATGGGGATTTTCTCCACTATGGTATTTTTTTCGAAAAATAGGCCAAAAGAAGAAGAATAAAAACTGATTTAGGCAATCATAAACCCAAAGCAGGAGTGTTTTTAACTTTACCATGCATGTAGTTAACCTGTCACTACTTCTCTATCAATTAATGTCCCATTTGAGCCTTCAGATCAGATCTGTTTGTAGTTATTGGTCACAAAAAACAATAACCATGTGGCCGAGCTGTTGGACGTTTTCCCCATTATTTGTACATTACATTTACATTTAGTTATTTAGCAGACGCTTTTAGCCAAAGCGACTTACAAGCGACTTACAACGGGGTCGAAACAGGACCCCGGAGCAATGAGGTTTAAGGGTCTTGCTCAAGGACCCCCATTGGTAACTTCAGTGGAGCTGGGATTTGAACCCCCAACCTTGTGATTGATAGTCCAACACCCTAACCACTGAGCTACCACTCCCTATTTATAGATTTATTAAGTACAGACTATTTCCTATCTTTTAACTAAAGCATGAGTGACATTTTCCTTAGTAATCCAACAAAGTCATAAGTAAGAAATCAAGGTTTCACACAGGAATTAAATCTATTGTAGTGATTCATCATCCTTATTAATGTGTGTAACGCTGTCATGGGTGTGACTGAGGATTTCCAAAAACAACAGGCTTTATTTTCCAACACAAACGTTCCATAACTACAGAACACTGAGATTTTACAGTATTCCTTTACACAAGTACTGGGAAAGTTCACGTTCCTTTCAGTTATGGAGAAAGAGGTACCATGTACCATGTGCATCCCAAGCCTGCTTCCTATCAATAGGCTCCACCCATCACACCGTCGCACCACAATTTTTATTTTTTTTTTTACATTTATTGTATCATTTTAACCGGCGCAAAATAAAAAGCACAACGTATGTACTGTAAACTCTTTATGTTCTCAAGCGATATACAGTTTTATTTTATTTAAACTACAATTCATTTTTCCCCCCAAATAGGTCACATACCCAGTGCGAGTGTTCCGTCTTCTTGGAGTTGAAACTTTAATAATTACAAATGCATCTGGGGGGCTTAACCCCAACTTCAAAATGGGAGACATTATGATGATTAAGGACCACATTAATATCCCGGGGTTTGCAGGCCAAAGTCCTCTTTGTGGACCAAATGATGAGAGGTAAGTTAATGAATGTATGGTTTTCACTTATATGTTAGAAAATAATAGTGAGACTAGCATTTTATGCTTTCGAACATTTGACAGATATGATAGTTTGATCTTCGGGGAATCCTTAGATTAAAATGCTGGCAGGAGAACAGTTATGGTAACTGTTAATTATGAACTTTAAAAGTTGTAGCAACCTCTGACTATAATGATTGTAATAGGTGGCAGTTGTGTAGTTGTGGAAATCGTTGTGTGACGTGGTGGCGCTGGGGGGAGTGGCAGAGCCGCAGCGTTGATCAGGGTTGATTAAGCGCACCCGAAGCGGCTTTGCCTAATGACTGAGTGCCGCTTATAAGCTGGTCAGTCACACGCCGCAGGGAGTGATACCGACCATGAAACTGGTTTAATTTAGTGACCCGACACGACTACACACAGAATCCTGAGCTTTTACAGTTCTTTCGGTAGCCGTGCAGAGTCCTTCGCCCCACGTCTCTCCCCGTGGCGTCTGACCAGCTTATAAGTGGCACACAATCATTAGGCAAAGCCGCTTTAGGTGTGCTTAATCAACCCTGATCAGCGCCGTGGCTCCGCCCCTCCCCCCAACGTCACATGTTGCTTATGAGGGTTTATTGTAACTGAAATTGTAATAGAAATCTAATTTTTAACATAGAAACTTACTGCTCTGGCGACACGGTGGCATAGAGATTAGCACGTTCGCCTCTCAGCGCTGGGGATCCCGGTTCGAATGCCAATCTGGGTGGAGTTTCCATGTTCTCCCCGCGTCTGTGTGGGTTTCCTTCGGGTTCTCCGGTTTCCTCCCACATCCCAAAAACATGAAGGTAAATTGAATGCCCTAAATTGCCCTGTATAGTGTGTGTGTGTGTGAGTGTGTGTGTATCCAGCGATGGATTGGCACCCTGTCCTGGGTGTATCTGCCCACCGCCCGAGTTGTACTCCCCTGGATGGGCATGGGGAAGCCCCCCCACCCCTGACCCTCATAAAGGAATAAGTGAAAGATAATGAATTAATGTTCATTTACATTACATTTGGTCATTTAGCAGACACTTTTATCCAAAGCGACGTACAAATATCCCACTTAATAGTTGAGATCAGAACACACAAAATCCCGGAAGCAATGACGGTTAAGGGCCTTGCTCAAGGACCCACATTGGTAACAATAGTGGACCAGGGATTTGAACCCACAACCCTGAGTTTGCTAGCCCAACATCTTAACCACTGAGCTACCACACCCCCAATATATGTACAATACATGTAAATTTAGGAGATAAAAATAAAGAAACTACATAAAGAACTTAAATAGAATGCAAGGTAAAAATATTTCAACTTATACACTGTAATATGGTCAAAAATTCAGTCCAGAGAGTTAATTTATAGATCTTTATTTCACACGCTATACTTTATTGTACTAATGGAAACGCAGATACATTTCATTCTTAAAAATGTTTCATTGCTATTTTGCCAAAGTGGAATCAGCATATTTACAAAATCTACTAATCATTGTTAATAATGATGCATTAAAATGCAAACTGACCCAGACATCTAAAACAGATTCATTTCAGTTTCTGAAGTTGTTGATTCTTGACGCATTTTACCAAAAAACAGGTTTAATTTTTTTAATTTCCTACAAATAATTATTCTCATTACTTCTTGTTGGTTTGTACGGTGTTCATGCAATGTATTTAATTGGATAGTTAAATTAATTATTTAAATTAAACAGTTAACTGGTTTGAGCAATTACATGAGTAACTTGCATGGAATTAACTTTCAGGTATAGTTTACATATGACAATTACACACTGTTCTTTATTTTAGCATTGTAATTATAAATATTTATATTCATCTTTATACAGTATAATGTTTTAGTTTTTATTAAGTTTAGTTCTTACATTTTCTGTTACGCTTTACAGAGTGATTAATATTACATGAAGTCAATTGATTGTATTTTGGGATTTCACTTTGCCATCCTGAAGGTGTTGATGTTAGAAGAGTATTATCACACCACTTACATAGAAGTCAGATACGATCGATTGTGCTGCCTGTTAAGAGTGACTGCTACTAACCTTTGAAATTGGGGTCTTTCCCATTGCTAATGGAACGGTGGAATCTTTATTGGAACGTTTTAGTAGTAAAGGTACAATTCTGTAAAGGTCTATTAATAATGAATTTGGAAAGTGCTTTCTTACTCATTTTTTACTATTTAAGTAAGACACTCACGGTGACTGAAAGGGAGCATGAATTACAATTTTAAATTCTATTACACCTGCTATTAGGACAAAGAGCCGAGATGGGATGTTCCATCAAGATACGTTTCCATCAAACCTACTCCTATATGCATGATTTCATCCCTGTGATAAAATTAGTCAATCATGGGTAAAATATGATTTGAAGATCATGTGGAAATACAAACATAGTTTAAAGTTTGGTCCAGATTTAAGAACTTTGACAAACCGTGTAGTGTTGTTTGGAATAAAACATTCTTTTCATCCTGAACTCAATTAGACCTTACAAAGCTTGGCATCCCCAGATAATTACCAGCTTCCTACACATCTGAATAATTCTCTCTTCCAATTCAATGTTGTATAAGCAGAATGTAGTCATCCTTTCTGTATCTGAAACATGTTTGAAAGTGACAGATACCAAAACAGTTTTGAAGTTTTTGAGAGCAGGGTTTTCTCTAAACAGCTGTGAAAAGAAACTGGGAATTCGACTATTCGATCTATTATTCAGTCAAGATTTTGTGGTTGAAAAATATCACATCAGTTCTGTCCTGCCTAGACAGAGAGCAATACCGATAGGATGGGAGACATGAGGAAAAGAGGGGAAGATGAAAAATAGAATAAGAACAACTGCAACTATGAGGGACCCTCCAACCAGGCGGTGTTGCAGAAAAGGCTCAGTGGGTGGTGCAGGTACTCAGTGATATCGGGATTATAAAATGACATTAAAGGAAGTAATTCCAAATTTAGGAGTTATTTAAAAGCCATGTTTGCTCTGTTGCAGGGGAATTACAACTCATAATCTCTTGGTGTGAAGTGCATGGGTGTAACAAGTGAACTAGAAAGGATCATCTCTCGGTCCACAGTCTGCAAACTGTTGTCGCCATGTGCCTAAAACCTCGGATTAGGATTAACTCAATGGATAGCAACAATGTAGCACACCAAGATGGCCTCATTTGAGAGTAAAGCCTAATCTTTCATTTTAAGCCGAAATTTGATTAACTCTCTTTTTTTTTTTTTGGAAGTATGCTAATTCCATAGCTTCGTTTATACTGTGAATGAGTTTTCTACTAACATGTTTTCTCATGGCTACAAACATCAAAATCACTGTTTAGAGCGGTCATCTTCTAATCAGCAACCCAGATGGCATGTGCTACAAATACACAAAGCACATAGAACCATAAGGCATTTTGGCCAAAAAAAATCAGATACTTAACCTCAATATTGAGATTTAGAGTGATGACTAATGTTCTGTATATGCCATAATTAATTGTTTAAAGATAATACTGGCCTGAATTTCAAACAGAAGGATATGTCTGGAGAAAGCCTCAACTTTGTAAAATGCAAGTTTTCAGCAGGGACCTAAAACATGGCCAGTGACTTTTCTACTTTTTTAAATTGAATTTAAATTTACATGGTAAACATTTTACTGGTCAGAAATCACCCAAATGATTCTCATCTGACAAACCATTTTTGACATAGCAAGTAACTCAACTCTGACTACAGAAATGCTACAGTCTCAAAAGAAAAACAAGCAAACTACAGAAATTATTTTAAATATAAGGCTCAGAAAAAAGAAAGAAACAATCTATTTTTGCATATGCAGATAAACATTTAACCCATTCATTAGGTCATTTTTGCAGACACTTTTTTCCAAAGCAACTTTGAAGTATCCATAATGATTGGGGCCAGAACAGCATCCCTGCAGCAATGAGGGTTGCGTATGGAGTCAGAAAGGGTCCAAAAGTTTTAAAAACTCAAAAACATAATTCGTAAGCAATTTTCTTCGTTGCACATTTTTTGCTCGCGCTTCTTATTTTTTCGCTCGCGCTTCTCTCTAATCGCCCCCTCGCGTCTAAAAATTTCTCACGTTCGATTTTTGTATTTAGGCCCCGTTTAGTGGGAGCACAAAAATAAGAAGTGCAAGCGAAAAAATGTGCAACGAAGAAAATTGCTAACGAATTCTGTTTTTGAGTTCTTAAAACTTTTGGGCCCTTTCTGACACCATACTTGAAAGCTTTGCTCAAGGACCCACAGTGGACCTGGGATTTTATCCCACAATTTTCAGATTAATAATCCAACATGCAAACCACTGAGCTACCCCATAGGAATGAAAGCATATACAACACACTGGCCCTTCATTTGGTTTAGAACTATAATCATAAATAAATAACTGAACAAATGATATGTCATTCTACATGTCTTTGTGCAGGAATTACCATGTTTTCAAATTCCCTTTATGGGACTTTGAACATTTTCAGCTTGACTTTTCCTTTTTAGATCCCCATCATGTTTGTTGCAAAGACACAGCTAGCTGCTAGTATTTAGTAGTTGTAATTGTGATGTTGCATGTTTCACAGTGCGCTGCCAAAAATGTACTCCTGCAGTGTTTGCAGAAAGCTGTTGTTTTCCACTTCACAAAGAAACTCGTGAGCGTTCCAGAGTTTGGTTGTATTTTTCATACTTTTTATTTTTTGCAAGAGACAAACAAACTGCTAACTGTTAGGATTCTCATCATTTCTCATGAAACAAGTCGCTGGCAACAGCATTGACAATGATCTATTTTGGTATTGAATTTTTATTTTTAGGTTTATTGTTTGTAAGTGGGGCGGCACAGTGGCTTAGTGGTTAGCACGTTCGCCTCTCAACACTAAGTTCAAATCCCGATCTGCGTGGAATTTCCATGTTCTCCCCGTGTCTGCATGGGTTTTCTCCGGCTTCTCCGGTTTCCTCCCACAGTCCAATAACATGGATTCCAGGTAAATTGCCCTGTATAGTGTGTGTGGATGTGTGAGTGAGTAAATCTGTGCCCAATGATGGATTGGCGCCCTGTTCTGGGTTAAAACCAAATTTAAAAGTTGTTCAAGAAAGAAACTTTTTAATTCAATTCATTTTATGAATGATCCAGTATGAAAACATAGCAAATGAACCAGGTCATTGACAAATTGGACCACAGAGCTAATTATTGATGCAGTGTGTGTTATGTTTATGACAGTGAGAGAAACAACAGAATGAAATATCAGACATTTTAAAATCATTCTAAATATATACTTTTTCTATGTCAAACTACTTTATATAAAATGCTATTAGCTTGTATTTTATTTGGTTTTATTTTATTAATATTGAAAAATATTGATTTTAAGCTCTGATGTTAGAAGGCCATTACGTTTCATCTTCCTGTTCTGTGTTTTATGTATTACGTCCTGTTGGCAGATAGGGATATGAAACATTTATACATTATGTCTAGTATGCAATACAGGCCAAGTCAAATTTTGTACATATCATAAAAGCAAAGACTATATTTGACAGCAAAAGAATCCCTACAGATGTCTTCCACTCCCCAGATTAAAAGAATGACAGTTAAAGTTATTTTCCAACCTTCAGCCAGTCCATTGGTGACAGACTCTAAACCTGGCACATGTACAGAACCTGGTCACAGTAAGTGTTTACTTGAATTGACGATGTACATAACAGTTGGTAACACACATAACAAAAAATATTGACAGTATTAATAATGAACTAATGCAGTTGGTATTAGAATTTAGTTTATAATGCACTATATGGACATCATCACTGGGATGTACTCAATATACTTACAGCATTTTATGCATTTCTCAAGTCAGTCACCTCTTTGTGCATACAATAGCTTTCGGTTTTTGTTAAACGTTTCTGTAACATTTTGGAGTGAGTCCATAGGATTTTTTCCAAAGGAGCATTTGTACACTCCAACATTGATGTTTGATGGGAAGGCTTGTCTCACGGTCTTTGTTCTTATACATCCCAAAGGTGTCTGATGGGGTTGGGTTCTGGGCTTTGTGCAAGCTATTTCACACCAAACCTCCTTACACACTTTTTGCACTGGAACAAAAAGCTGTATTTCCCAAACTTCCCACAAACCTAACAGCAACTAAATGTTCAAATAGTCACAGTATGTTAAAACATTAAGATTTTACTTTACTGTAAATGAAGGGACAAAATGTATAACTACGTTTTTTTATACCACTGTGTTAATGGGACTAATGGAAACAACCCAGAGGCAGCACAGTGGTATAGTGATTACCATGCCGCCTCTCAGCACTGGAGCTCCAGGTTTGAACCTCAATCTGGGTAGAGAATATGTACTGCCAATATTCGCATGGGTTTTCTCTGGTTTCCACTCACAGTCCTAAAACATGGATTCAAGATAAATTGCATCTATATAGTGTGTGTCTGTCAGTATGGGGTGAGTGTGTGCCCAGCAAGCCCTGCTCAGCAACCCAAAATGTCCTTCCTGAATTGGTGGGGGGGCATTATTGGATTAATCGATTAAGAGGAGAGAAGATTAAGGAGGTGGGTCACATGCTTTTGGCTATGTAATAAAGTACTGGTGCAGAGGCTCAGTAAAAACAAATATGACATTTCTCAACTTTAGTATAATAGATTTTTTTTAAATAAAGCTGATGTTTAAATAGTATATGTACATTTACATTTAGTTATTTAGCAGACGCTTTTATACAAAGCGACTTACAAGTATCCCAACTTGGTTGGGGTCAGGACAGAGGGTTGATACAGGAACCCTGGAGCAATGAAGGTTAAGGGTCTTGCTCAAGGACTCACAATGGTAAATTCAGTGGACCTGGAATTTGAACCCACAACTTTCTGATTGATAATCCAACACCCTAACCACTGAGCTACCACTCCCATTAGTATATGTAATTCATGAAAAGAAATCGACATCACACGATCCAATTCAGCTTTGTGAAGACTAAATGGTGAAATACATTCATGCATATTAGATTTATGTTGAACAAAATATTGCATCTTGTCTTTCTGATAAAACAATAACACGCTGCCTGCAGCCAGATCGGAACCGTGCATTTCTGCTCCTGTCCCTATTACATGGCTTTTAGAGATGTTGTATGAAATGGCTTCTTTAATGCATTTGTCTGCAATATGATGCCATTTTCCTAATGTAAGGGCTTTTAAAAAGTGTGACTTCAATTTAAATCAAACAGGATCAACAGCACTAAACGAGTTAAAAGTATGTATGTAAAAATATTTAGAATTATAGGTCCTACAAAAATGTCAATTTTTTTTATTGGATTAGATTTATTGTATCCCTCTGTATTTAATCAGATAGGACATCTTAAGGTGACATGACGTGATGCCCAATATGATAAATGATGAGCAAAACAGGATCTTTAGATTCCAAACATGATAGTTGCCATTTACAGCTTGATAGTCAGTTTAGTTTAAAGACCTACGCATATTCGCCACTGCCGTGAGCATTTCTACTTGTTGTATGCTCTGAAAAATGCAATGCTTGTGTACCACACTTAACCTTTTTTTGGTTTGGTGCATGGCTGTTTTCAAAAAAGCATACTGTGGAAAATAAATTCTAGTAATTATTGAAAATTAGGTGCACTTGTAATTGTTGATTACAGACAAAGAAATAGGCAGAACGATTATATTTACAGGGTGATGAGAGCATTTAAGTTAAAGCTGAGTTTAATTTACCATACCACTGTAATTAAGAAAATTACAGGAAACCATAACCAGAATAAAGTGAAACACTAACATTGCCTCAAGATGTGCTGTGAGCTCTAATGAGGGAAAACGATACACACAAAGCACAAGCAAACAACTTTCAGCTTTCAAACAGGAGTTATGGCACATGATTTATACAGCATCATAGCATCAAAGTAGTCAATAAAACACTTTGAATGTCAAATGATATCCAATAAGCCTGTAACTTGCACAACTAACTACATGGCTCGTTCTCACTTCTTGTGTACATTTACATTTTAAAATACCCTAAATGCTTACCCTAACCCTTAAATGTCTTTAAAGACAAATAATTTATGACCTTAAATACAAATCAAATGATGACGCACAGGTTTTCAATAAAGGTCTGGGGGGGAAATGGGCTTGTTTTATGTGGTGTGGACTGGAAACGGCATATACAGTCTTTCTTAAAAGTAGCTAAGAGCTTTGGAAAATTTGCACTATGACTCAGCATGAATTGGGACACATTAAAAGGACCACATGTGTCTCCTGTAAGGACAAATCAACTTGAAAATGCATCAAATCAAAATCAGAAATGTCAAAAACCATGTCATTATAACAGTACGTCAACAGGACAGTTGACCAAAGCACTGTGTATCTTGCTGAAAACCATGGCAACAGCTCACCTGGAGACTATTGTGATTTAGTAAAAAATGCACTAAGTCTGTCAGTAAGAAATAGTTTTTTTGTAGTGTGGCCAAGTGCACCAAGCACTTACACTTTCAACATTACCATCACAATGTACAGAATTTTGATTGGTTTGCTTAATACTTTGGGAATAAATACTATATTTGGTAATCGACCCTATTGGTTATTCCCTGCATGGGCGGGCACATTCACCTCTCAGTACTGGGGATTCCTGGTTTGAATCCCAATCTGGGTGGAGTTGCCATGTTCTCCCTGTGACCGCGTTGGTTTTCTCTGGTTTCTTCCCACAGTCCAAAGACAGATTCCAGGTAAATTGAATGCTCTGTATAGTGTGTGTTTGTGTGAGTGACTGAGTGTGTGCCCAACAATGGATTGGCGCCCTATCCTGGGTGTATCTGCTCAGCGCCCGAAATGTTCTCCCCTGGATGGGCATGGGGAACCCCCCCGCGACCCTAGTAGAGGAATAAGTGAAATGTAATGGATGGATGGATGGGTCATACAATCACACATACATGAGAAAAAAAGAAAGTGAGAGTTGTTTTTCTGTATTATTGTTAAACAAGTCTGAAATATTTTTTTTCAGACACCCATAAAAACATTATGGAACTGGCAATGCCAGAAACCACCAACTTCAAAAATAGGTTTTTGAAGGAAATCATTATATAGTTGATCTGCAGTTCTAAACCAGTGCAAGATTAATATTTAATGGTTTTGAGCAAAAGTAATTAAAAGATAATGTCAGAGTTAAAAAAAAAAAAAAAAAAAAGTATACCAACATTTTTCTTCAAAGTTTTTAGATTTACCACCAACAAAAATAGTCTGCCAAGCAGTGTTGGAAGAAAATAGCCAACACCAGTAAAACAGAAAGCTTTACAACATTAACACTGCATTGGATCATTTGGCAGATGCTTTTTCCGAGGTGACGTACAAGTATCCCAAATTAATGGTTTGCCATTGGTAACGTCACTGAATCCTGGAATTAAACCCACAGCATTCAGATTGAAGGCCCAACACCATATCCACTAAGCTACCGCACCCTAACACGTGTGTCCATGTGCATTTTGATAAAGACCACCTCAACAACCCTATCTCTGCATCAAACACGATGGTGGTCAGAAATATTTGCTGCATCTGAGCCAAAATAGCTTAACCATCATTGGTGAAACACTAAATTCCTGATACCAGGAAACAGAATTTAATTTTAATAGAAAGCAGATGATGCAGCCAATCAATGACCCGAAGCATCCAAATCATTCTACCTCTGACAATGTTTTGATCTGAATGGATGCATTATACAAAGGATGGTATTCTTAATTGGCATCTTGCTTGCCATTCATCTGCCTATTTGGTCAGCCGCTGGTCGTCAACTAGACCAACTATTTCAATAATATTTTAATAAAGTGGGTTAATATTGAAGTGAGCTGTTCATGTTGAGAAACATCCCAGAGTTAAAACTGCTACTCTGTTTGAAGAAAAAGGATCATTTTCCTTTAAGCTGATTTGCAAGACTTATCTACAGTCACCAGAAATGTTTAGTTGAAGTGTCCTGTATAAAATATACTGAAAGCAAAAATGTAAAAATTCACCAACTTTTACAATTTACTGATACATACAGAATTAGTCAAATGTTTGGACACACCTCCTTTTTGCTCCACTTATTGTCTAATAAAATTTCCACTTACTGTAAAATGGACTTTGTAGTTTAACAATTACAGACTGTAGTCCATCTGTTTGTAAACTACAGTACATACTGTGTTAGTCCCCTTTACTCTGTTCTCTAATGGTCAGGACCTCAAAAGTACCACCACAGAGCAGGTATTATTTGGTTGGTGCATTATTCTCATTCCAACAGCATCACTGAGGTGTTTAAAGGAATCTACAGCAGCACTGCTCTACTAAAACAATACAACACCCAAATTATACCTGTTCTCTGATGGTCCCGATCAATAGACGACAGAGAACCAACCAAAATAAAATAAAAACGGATGTACTACAGTTTCTATGGTAAAACTACAAACTCCATCTATATAGTAAGTGGAGGAAATAGACAATGGATCAAGAAGTTGGTGTGTCTATACTTTTGCATGGCTTTGTTAAAAATAGAATACACTGCCCATGTACTAAGTGTATTTATTATGTGACCAAGAAGAATTTTCACAGAAAAGAGACTCCTGCAGACAAATATTTCAGTGTGTGGTGGGCAAAAGTACCTACATTATGTACCACAGCGTAAAAACACAGTATTTTACTTCAAGCATGGCCCATTCCGTTTTATTAACTCGACTCAAAACTGAAAAAAGCAAAGTAAAAGGCAGCGCTACCAAGAAAAGCTTCGGCTTTTCCATTAATTTGCAGTTTACATCACAAGAGTGCATTGTTACATTTTTAAAAAGGTGCTTATTAAAATATGGCATTGCTGTGGTTACAGCAGGATACAGCAAGACATATTTAGCACAGAATCATGAATCAGCCTTTAACACAACTATGAGCTTAAACTCATCATAGACGGCAAACAATATTTATTGTAGACACAAAATGTGATATAATTGAATTCAAATATCTATAAATAATGATTTTAAAGTACAGTGCCAATCAAAAGTTTGGACACACCGCTTTCTTGCTCCATTATCTATTTTCTGCACTTACCATATTCTAGATGGACTTTGTAGTTTTAAAATTATAGACTGTAGTACATCTGTTTACTTTTTTATTTAGTACTCAGTTGTTTCTCTGTTCTCTATTGGTCAGGACCCTCACAGAACAGGTATACCTGCTCTGTAGGGGTACTATTTGGGTCCTAACCATTAGAGAAATGATTGAAGGGGATTACACTGTGTGAGGGTGAAATACAGTCTAATTGTAGAGCTACAAAATTCATCTTTAGGGTAAATGAAAAACATAAATGAACAATAAAAAAAGCAAAAAGGAGGTGTGTTTAAACTTTTGACTGAATGCAATTTAAATGAGTCACTTCACTTGATGAAAATATTTCTGCAAAAAAAGTTGTGAGTACAGATAACACTGCTAATGTAACAGTATCCAAATCCTGCATTACATATGCTTAATGTATGTGAGCAATGTGCAGACAGAGCATACGACAATAGCTATGTAAACACATCTGTTGCGGGATGACTGGCAGGAAGCCATTCTCCACAAAACCAAAATGAGTGTTTGTCCTGACATTGCATATTTAAAAACCACCAGTCAAAAGTCCCTGGCAGAGCTCTGGTGGTTTCCTTTTCAGGCCACACAAAACAGGGATCTGGAGGCCGCTTAGAGACCTCTGGGCATTGAAAGGGTTCAGTGAGGCAGCAGTGACAGGAACAACCTTGCTACAGGCTACGATGGTGGGGTCCCACCCAGTAGCCTAAGCTAGAGTATTGAAAATGGTGTCTGTTCAGCATTGTAAATCATCCTTGCATTACTAGCTACTAACTATTCATATGGCCTAGTAATATGTTTCATAAAATCCTGGTAACAGGTTTGTTTTTTTTTATTTTCACTGTATCTGTGGCTATTTTTTATAGTATATTGTCATTTTTCCATTTAATCTATGATAAAGAAATAAAAAAAAAACACTGAAATTGCAACAAATTTTACAAGTGACATCTTATACTTGATCTCGCTTATTATAGTTACTATAATGGAAAAACAATCAGATAACTGTATTTTAACCAGAACAGTAAACGTTTTAAAAGGCATGTATATAAATAGGTTCTCATAACATTGCTCAGATCTGCTGATTTAAATGTTTCTGTTAACTGGCATCATGGCAATCTTGCCTGAATGTAGACCCATGTTTATTTTGTCCCCACGGACAATAGAGACAATTGTAAAAGGGGCAAAAACTCTGTATAACTGTACTGAGAAGTACATGGGAAAGTGTAGCCATCAGATTTAAATGCTGTAAATACAAGCACATGGCATTAGCTAAACAGTTATGGGCCCGGAATTCACTAACTAAACTAAAAACAATTCCGACCATTACGTGTGGTGGAAGATCTGTAAAGGGCTGTTTGTCCTCCAAAAAGACTGGGAAATTTTGTGTGGATAAATGGTGTCATTAACTTCATGTAGTTCACGAAAAATAAACTCTTTTGGCCCCTGCCAAGAAAATTAAAAATGGGACTCCACAAAAACATATAGCCATGAAAGATTGTTCATAAAATCAAGTCCCCTAATGTTATCATCTTCCAAAACAAAAAAAAAAAAAAAAAATAATTAAAATAAATAATTGAGACAAATTGCAAATTGAGATAAATTTGTGCACAAGCCAAAAAGTGCTGGGTCATTGTGTTTTTCCTGACTGTGCTGCCCGTTGTGGTAGCATGCAGCATCTCGCCACTCTGGGGCGCTGTAAGAACCGTCACCCTTCTGAACCGGGTGGTCAGTGTGCAGTAAGTTGTTATATGTGCTGAACCCAGGGTGATATTACACAACAGTCCACGCACATGCCATTTAATCCGAATGACTATGATGGACAGACAATCTTCTCAGCCTCTCGGTCCTTTCATCATTTTTTTTGTTTTGTGAAATATGCGCATACTGTATCATGCGCAGTAGTAAAAGTATTGTGCCGGCTAACGTATGCTTTGAATTTCAGTGGTCACGTGTCTCCAATGTTCATTAATTGCACATTGCACCAGTAAGAGCAGAGTGTAAAGGTTAAATTAGCAGGGTAAGAGCACAGTTTTGCTCAAACTTTTGCAATGCACATAACATTATGGGTTCAAAAGATTGGTTTGATGAACATGAAAGCGTTGAACATCTCCCATGGCCTGCACACTCACCAGATCTAAATATTATTGAGCCACTTTGGGGTGTTTTGGAGGAGCAAGTCAGGAAACATTTCTCTCCAACAGCATCACGTAGTCATGGCCACTATCCTGCAAGAAGAATGGCTTAAAATCTGTCTGAACACTATGCAGGACTTGTATACGTCATTCATAAAAATGAATTGACACTGTATTGGCCGCATAAGGAGGTCCTACACCATACTAATAAATGATTGTGGTCTAAAACCAGGTGTAAAACCCTGTATGTGGTTTTATTTTTGTAAAATAGACACGTTTGCCAGAATAAACAGCTTAAAATAAAGGTTACATTTATTTAAAATCTTTATATGTGGGACCAATAATTGTGGAGGGAAGTCTTCAGTAGGCATGTGTGTCAGCAGATTTGTAACATTTTAAAACAAGGCACATAGATGAACTATCAAAATCAGTCTCTGTGATTCACTGTCTGTTTTTTTTTTCTCTTCTCGATCGGTTTTAAATCTGCAACAACAGGGAGTCGACTCAACACTTACTGATGAGTCTGAGTAAATATCTGTAAGGTGAAGCCCATGAGTGCTGAGATTTCTGAAAGATATCTTCAATACAACCACATTTCATTCTTCTCTTTAATAAAGTCCAGGGAGACGATGAGGTCAGTGGAGACGAGAATGGTGTAGAGACAGTGTTCAGCAAGTGAGTTTTTGGTTGTCATGGCATTTTTCATTCTGTTCTCTACAGGTGGAAAGCCAGTCCACATGGAGACAGGGGCTATTAACTGTGCCACCTGCTCTCAGCAGATTTTTACTTCATATGCTCTGCCACAACCAGAATACCTCCACAGCAACAGGCCTAGGACAGCATTATCTCTTACCTTAACAAGTTTCCTACATGCACCTGTCTTTACCCTTTTACTCCATAATATCTAATTGGACCAAACATTGACAGCTGTCCTGCAGATATCTCCAGTGCTACTCATTCGCAACCCTAACACCTTCAGCTCATTAAGTGCATTATATGGAAAAGAAAATATTTGGACACCCACATACAGATGGATCTCTGACATTTAATTCAAAATGTATAGGCAGTATATTACACTTCTTCCAGCTCTATAAGCTTAATATCTTCAAAGATTACAGATTACTAATATCAGACATTATTAGAACACCTCAGTGAATAAAAAAAAAAAAAATAATAAAAAAAATAAAAATTAAGGTCTTTACTGTCATTGACCAACAAAGTCAGACATTTTTTCAGTCATTTAATAGAATTTCAGTTTAGTTTATATTAATACAGTTTATATTACTATATACATAGTTTAGTTTATATTTTTATCTACCCTTTTATGGTAATTTTTATACAGTGCATTAATAAAGTCTCTTAAATTTGGGTGAATATACTGTATAGTCATTATAACACCTTAAAGTAAATTGTAAGTTGTAGCCAGCTTATAAAGTAGACAATATAGCTACTTGGCAATATAAAAAAAATGTTCTTCATGATAGCCAGAGTCTTTAAACATTGGCCTCTGATTGGCCCTTACATTATCCTGTAGGACAATCTCAGGATCTGCTCCATCTTACCTTTAACTCTGTTTTCCAAATTGATCTATGCTTCACTTGAGTGAAGACCGCTGCCTGGTGTTTCAGCCACACTTTGGTGCCAATTCACGCTCCATATCCCTTACTGCTGCAAAATGGTGGAATAGTCTCAGCGCTGCCTGTAACGCTAAGGCATTTAGCATTTCAAGAAACATCTGTTCTGCAAGCATTTAATCTCATGTTCTTTTAGATAAGTAGCTTGTTCTGTATCTTAAAGGCTAAAAAAAACACCTGTAAAATACAGCATAAGTTTATAACGGTAACACTTTACCTAAATCCGGTATTCATAATGCATTATAAACACATTTATAATGCTTTATACAATATTCATAATGCTTTGAAATACCTGTTATAAACCTTGTTAATGCCCATAGACATACATAACACCACTTATAAAGTGTTATAAGAACATAAGGCTTTACAACACAAAGTGACATAATGCAATATAAATAATATACTGCTCAAAAAAATAAAGGGAACACTAAAAGAACACATCCTAGATCTAAATGAATAAACTATTTAGATATATTCAGTTGAAAGTCTTTATTTAGTAGACAGTGGAATGCATTGAGAACAAAATAACATAAAAATTATCAAAA
>JAOUQT010064181.1:0-10447 GCA_025769995.1 Xyliphius kryptos
GGTTGAGATTTATGTATAAAGGGGGTACATGCACACAAGCACATCTACATGCGCATATTTTGCATACACACACACACACAACAACCACATCAACAGTGTCCTACTTATTTTTGATATCATTAAAAAGAGATGTGTCCTTTTATCTTGAGCATTTTTATACACCGTTCAGCAACTACAACGTCTGCTCTAAAGTCTCTTTGCACTTGTGGCATCACTATTACAATGAAAATATTCTGAGATTCTTTGGTCAAATGATATTACCACATAGCAATAAGCCATTATAGCGTAATATAAAGCTCTTTGCAGTTCTCTGAAGACCTGATTGACTGATTATGAATATAATTAATATCTCTGTGTGCCAGCATAGTGTGTTAATGTAAACACTGAATGCAACGTCAGAATGTTATGGCTAAATTCTAACTCAAACCCTTGTTGGCCATTCATCTCTCCACGTATTATCCAAGCTCAGATTAATTATTAAATTACTCACTCCATAAAAAATGTTGGTGCATTTATTGATGCCAGGAATATGCCACCGTCGGGAAATATAAATGAGTTATAATGAGATGATTGTAGTTCTTGTGGGGAAAAATAGCCTCTGCTTATTATAAATTATGAAATATGGCTGATGAAAGTGCCACAAGCCTATACACATACATGGGAAAACACTTGAAATTCCGCTACGAAGAATAGTCAATATCCAACCAGAAATCTGTCTGAAGCTCAAATGATTTAAAAAATAAAAATAACAGAATGGAGGGAAAGGAATTTATTTTCCAAGTACAGGCCAATATCAAACCTGATCTCATCTTCTGCATTCTGATCCACTCTGATGGTCTACGTACTGTGAAAGCACAAGTCACTTAGAATGACTAGTTCCTGCCGTTAATATTACATAGACCTTTACAGTTTTTCTACAGTTTAATCTGGTATCACATAATGAAGGGCTTATCTTCCGAGTCTGTTTCCAAACAAGATTTCTCCCTTTTACCATCTGGGAGTTTTTCCTTGCCACTTATGCCATCCGGCATGCTCTTTAGTGATAAACTTCATTGTTACATCCTTAAAGCTGCTTTGTGTCAATGTTCCATTGTAAAAGCCATATAGAAGCTTAACTGAAGTGAACTGAACTGCTACAGGTCAAAATGCATGTTGCTAAAGGATACTTGACCAAATATTATAACGGCTGTATGTATATTTTTTGGCAACAGACGTATAACTTCTTACATATAATTAATTTCCCTGTGTATAATTTCCCTGTGTTACTTTGAGCAACCCATCATATTTTTTTCCTATTAAAATGTATGTTGTATATTTATTCTGCCCTATAATCTATATCCTTTATATATGCTTTGAGGAATAATATTGTGCTAACATTCATGTGAATCATTATTTTATATTATATTTCAAGCTATGCACATACAGGGGTTAGACAATGAAACTGAAACACCTGTCATTTCAGTGTGGCAGGTTTAATGGCTAGATTGGACAAGCCTGGTGGCTAATCTTTATTAAATGCACATTGCACCAGTAAGAGCAGAGTGTGAAGGTTCAATTAACAGGGTAAGAGCACAGTTTTGCTTAAAATAATGCAATGAACACAACATTATGGGGGAAAGAAGAAAAATCTTTGTGCACGTCTTGCTTGCGCATCTGTAACCAAAACAGCCGGTCTTTGTGATATATCAAGAGCCACTTTGGGGTGTTTTGGAGGAGCAAGTCAGAAAACGTGTTCCTCCACCAGCATCACGTAGTGAACTGGTCACTATCCTGCAAGAAGAATGGCTTAAAATCCCTCTGACCACTCTGCAAGACTTGTATGTGTCATTCTTAAGACGAATTGACGCTGTATTGGCAGAAAAAGGAGGCCCTACATCATACTAATAAATTATTGTGGTCTAAAACCAGATGTTTCAGTTTCATTGTCTAACCCCTGTATATAAGCAAAGTGGGACTCTGACACCAACACACCAGGCCCTTTTAAACAACTTATTATTTAAGCTATTACCCTACTGTGGACCCTCTACTACAGCCATGGCACTACATACACGTGAATGTGTACCAAGGTTATGGGCAAACACTGCCACCTAAATATCTTCCGTCAAACATGCCACTTCTCTTATTTGCAAGTGTACAAGCTTGGAGCTTTAGTGGACTCTGGAAGCTCTGCTGGAACCCTTACAGTAATTACATTATATTGTACACGCTGGGCTAGTACCCAAATCTTTCATTTCTTATGTATTGATCCTACATTCAACTTTTTTATATCCTAAAAAAAGCTCTGTTACTTACCAGTTTTGTTCTTCAACCAATATATTTGCTGTTGTCCTCCACTTGTCCTCCACTGAATCGGCACAATCCACTCATAACTAAAACAAAAATAACAATCACACATCTGGCTAAATTGTGCATGAGATACTAATGTATTAGAAATCATTCCTACTTGAATGGAGAGGTTCGGCTGACGGTAGAATTTGAATCCAGGAGGAAGTGTTTTTGAGTTAGCTCTCCAGTTGTCGTGTCAATGGTCACCACTGGGTAACCCATCTGAAGAACCCAGCGGTCCATAATGTCACTAATTGTTCCAGGCAGGACTATTCCAACCTGATCTACAGCCTGAAAGAGATTAAACACCACACAGCACACAGTCTGACCACTTTCTACAGAGGTATCTGTATCAGTTCAGGCTCTAACCACTGCACCACAGTATTGCCATATGTTTATATCATGTGTTTGTTATATAATTATTATTTGGAAATCTACAATAATTCTATATTGACTTACCAATACATTCCTATAAATTCCTATATATTATATTATATTATATTATAATTCCTATAAATAATGTAGTTCCGTATCTAAAAGATGAAACTATTGATTAGCTAAAAAAGATAGCACTTTTCTCTATGATTTTATTATCTCTATATTTTATTTTACACTACAAAGGCCACTCTGGGCAAATTGTTAACTGTGGGATCCATATATTGCTAAATTAACAGCAAAATTAACAAATAGTTAACTTTATTTTAAATAGTTTGTTTGTATCCGCCGACTTTATGTAGTATAACACCAGTAACCACTGACATAACACACATATTTCTCATTAAGCTAAATAATGTAATGTGCCTTAATCTAATACAATTTAGTAAAGATTTCTACAATAACCCAGACTGATTTCGACCAGACGGTTCACAACCAGACCTGATGCTGATTGTCAGTGTTATTCAGTCGAACGTGCTACCTCCAGATGTCTAAAATAGCATCATTTGATAACTAAAAAAACCATTGTAGAGTTCTGCACGCAACTGATTTTTTAATGTTGCTACCACGTGATTTCCTCCCGCCAGCTCCTGCCAAAAATCGGCAGCCTTTGTCCCGTTCCCTCTACATAACACATTTCAGCCACTCCCCCCCACAATCGCAACATAGATTAATTATATTGAGTAATTTAAATTTACTTAGGCATTGATTAATCACTGCATGATTATTATCATTTCATACAGACTTAAGAGACAGGACCGGCAAGTCTTACGGGAATCTACACCAATGTACCTCTGTAAAGAGTACTGATTTAAGTTCATGAGTAACACTTCATACTTGTTTAAAGTTAATAACTGTTGAAAAATACCAATGCTGTGTTGAATACCTCACCTGCTGAAGATGATCCCAAAGATCCGTATACACTGTGTTGTTAAACTTGAAGTGATTAAGGTAACTCTGAGGGAAAGAAGAAGAAATTTTCCAAGAAAAATAAGTAACACTGTTTGTTTATTTACTAAATTGTTTACCAAAGTGATGAAATTCTTTATCTGTGTTTGTGGAACCCAATTTATTGTGAATTAAATTAATTTTATGTGAATTAAACCTGGAACCTACACTGAGGCCAGCAGCAAATACAGGTTCAGTCAGGAAATCTGAGAGCATTCTTAACACTGACGCCCCCTAGAACAAACACACAGTATGTATAGATTACATTATACAGTATAATCATGGCCACTTGATTGTAATTGTGCAACTAATGTGGGGTTGTACAGAGGTTTGAGGTTATACCACAGTCTAGGGTTTAAATGAGGATAATTTTTAGACTAAGAGAAGGATTCCACTATAGGGTGGGGTTAGACTAATGTTTGGGATTAGATTAAGGGGTAAGAATAGACTAAGTGGCAGGATTATAGAGGTGGGATTACATTAGGGGTCAGAGTTATAATAAGGCTTGGGGTTAGATTGAGGTTATTACACTGAGGGGTGGTATTAGACTGAGGGGTGGGTTTAGACTGAGGAATGAGATGAGATTAGATTGAAGGATGGGGTTAGATTGCAGGGTGAGATTAGACTAAGGGGTGGGATTACACTAAGGGGTGAGTTTAGACTAAGGGTTAGATTGAGCGATGAGATTAGATTGAGGGGCATGGTTACATTAATGAAGTGGGTTTAGATTGTGAGTTTATGTTGAAGGGTGGGGTTACATTAATAGACAGGGTTAGACCGAGGTGTGTGATTAGGCTAAGGCGTCGTGTTAGACTGAGGGGTGAGATTAGATTGAGGGGTGAGGTTACATTAATGGAAAGGGTTAGAAAGAGGGGTGGTATTACACTGGGGGATGAGATTAAATTGAGGGGCAGGTTTAAATTAATAGTCAAGGTCAGACTAAGTGTAACTAGAGAAAATGGGGGGGTAGGTGTCGAGTGTTACCTTGCTGTAAGAAATGGCATCAAACACTTCACTGATTTGCTCTGGTCTCTGGATATCTTCTTCTTTAGAGGAAAGAGGGTGGGATGAGGCCAGAGCATCCATTGCGAAAACTCTGTGGACGTCATTCAGAACGATCAGATCTTTCTAAAGAGGAAAAAAACATGTCAGAAGTTTTATTCGTCTCTAATTTACTCATTAATCCAATATCGTGAATGACTTACAATATTCCAGTCAGGTTCCACACTGTCAGCTCCGAGATATTCAACGTAGGAGGCAAAACCTTCGTTCAGCCACAGATCGTTCCACCATTTAATAGTGACTAGATTTCCAAACCACTGAGGGCCAGAAAAATAAAATGAGAACAAGATAAAACTAACCCCAACCTGACCACATCCAGACCCCAACCAGACTAGACCAGGATTGCAGGTTGACCATGCCATGATTCCAAACTTACTATACCTTAACCACACTATGACTACAACTTGATAACACCTTTACTACACCCTGACTACACCAGGATGACATGTTGACAATACCCTGATTCAAACCTGACTACACCTTGAATAAACCCTGATTACACTGTGACTACACCTTAACTACCCCGTAAATACACCCGAACTACACCATAAATACACCTTGACTACACGCTGACTACACCTTGTCTAAACATTGACTACAACATGAAAACACCCTGATTACACACTTACCACACCCCGACCCCAACCTGACTACACCAGAATGGCATGCTGACCATGCCCTGATTCCAACCTGACTACACCATGCATTTACCTTAACTACACCCTGACTGAACGATGAATACACATTGACTACAACCTGACTACAATTTGACTACACCCTGACTACATCCTAACTACACCATAACTACACCCAGAATCCACATTGACTACACCCTAATCACACCCTGACAACACCTTGACTGCACACTGACTACACCCTGACCACACATTGACTACACACATTGACTACATTAATTACTATGTAATTGATGTATATTATTTAACATTATTATTATATACAGGTGTGTTTATACCATGTGTGCGAGTTCATGGGAGATGACTGTAGCAACTCGCTCTTTATTCCCATTTGAGGACATTTCCGGGTCGTAAAGTAGAGCCGTTTCTCGGTACGTGATTAAACCCCAATTCTCCATCGCACCGGCGTTAAAATCAGGCAGAGCCACCTGATCTGATCACAAATCAATACATCATAAAACACATGATCATTTATAGACTAATAAGGAAGTGTCACACGATCTATTTTTATAAATTATAAATTCTTTTTGAAAATGTCAAGGTCCCAGTGTTACAGCATGCGAAACGTGTCATAGCTCCAGTTCTGCAGCAGGCAATGAGGTAGATCAGTTCGACAGTGGCTGCGTCCCAAATGTCGCGGTCAGAACACAGGCAGCTGAGGATGCCGCTGGACTACCCATTGTCGCTGAGGATGTCCCCTCACCCCACTGTGCCACTGACGTCATTGAGCTACATCGCTCAGCTGAGGATGTTGACCTGATCTCCTGTTCTCCCATGGAGGTTGCTGCACCCACTACCTCGGCCAGCTCTCTCCCTCTTCTACCCTGCTACGCTTCGGACGTCGCTCCCAAGGTCACTCCATCCATGCTTCACCAACGTCAGTGGTTCCTCGCCTCACCTTGACTTACCTCTCCCTCTGACTTCGCTCAGGGCTCTACTCTCCCAGCTGGCTGTTCTGACGCTCTGTGTCCCCCATCATTCTCCATAGAGGTCCTAGCCTTTCCCTTAGGCAATCCTGTGAACCTGAACTCACCTCCGGATAGCTCCTGATCAAAAGCCAAGTTCCCCCAAGATACTATTTTAAAAATGGGTAATGTTTGTGAGGCCAATATGGATGTTTTGTTGAGCTCCTGAAGTGAGTTGGTTGAGGGAGGGCTCTGTCACAAACCCGGGAACTCTGGCAAACTGGGGGGATTTAAAGAACATGGCAATCAGCAGCAACATGTAACTGCTCTGGTTTGCGGATGTTATGGGGCAGTCACATGAACTATTAAACGACAGCTGTTTGCAATTCGGCGTACTGATTTACTAGGTTATTTAAGTTGAGTTTGTGTTCAGTTCAGTGCACAGCACTAAAATATAAATGTAAAACTAAAATAGATAGTTATAATATACTTATGCTAAGAGTTTCGAACTTTGTTTCATGCTACTTGTACTAGACAGGTTATGTCTAGTTTCCTGTTCCGTTTTGTTCATTCTCATGGTTTCAAGTTTATTCCTTTGTTGGTTTATTTTGAAAAGGATCATTATTTAAAAAGAACCTCTCTGCATTTACTTCTGTCTCATCCTGTGTGTTCCTGTGTGGAGTACCGTTACACAAAAAATTTATGAATGTAGAAATTAACAATAAAAATAATTAATCATTTAAAAAGTAAAAAATGTAAAGATGAACTTAGAATTAAAAGAAAAAATGAATACAGAAGTAAAAAAGTAAAATATATATAAAATTGAAGATTATTATGAGTTATTGATTATTTACCAGATTTGGATAAAGGGTACGTGGCATTGTAATATTCTTCAAAGAATTTCAGGATCCTCCCGGTAATACTCAGAGCGTAATTGCCATGACCGGCATCAATTGCCTCCTCGCGGGCAAATATACGAATCTGTGCAGCAAAAAAAATCATAATAATTATTATTCAGGGCCGTGCAAGTGTAATACAAGGCTGAGTCAGAAATTATCCGCACAACAACTGTAGAATTAATTTTAATTAAGAAGATAAATATATAATATTTGTTGGCATCTCCTGCGTTGTGAATAGACTATTGTTAACATTACACTTTGTTTGTATCATTACATTTGGAGATTATAACAACTGTGTAATTATAGATTAAAAATCCGCAATCACTATTCTTAAAGGAAACAAATTACTTTATAATTAAAGTAGTGAAAGACAAATGTAAATTAAAAGCATTAAGAAAGGAATATGCTAGGCTTTCTCGTTTTGGGCAGGGCATGTTGGCAGGGCATGGGCATGTTGTTCTTTAGTGCGTGAAATTTTTTGGGTGTCGTTTTGCAAAGAGCGTGTCCTTTCTACTTCTTCTTCTTCTTTTGACCTCTCCATTTATCAGGGGTTGCCACTTGTGCAATTCCAAAAAAACGGCAGAATACGAAAAGAAAGATCCTTTAGAACGTTTTAAAAGGTCATGTTCCATTATATCCACTGTCCGTTAGTTTTATTCTTTTTTTTATTAATCCAACATTAGTTGTAATATGTTTATTACACACTTCTTTGGTAAATCTCAGCACCATACTCACCCTCTGACAACAAAAAAATTATAATTGCATGCTGCTCTTCTTTCATGCAAAATGTAATTCTTTTCTAGCACCACAGTCACACATGAGCTGATATAGCACACCAGACCAATAGCAATTACCAAGGTTTTGCCTTCCATTGCCTGAATAGCTTTGAAGTCACTGACAATAAACGCCAGTAGGTATGTCGACATTCTCTCCGTTGGTTCAAACTGTGTTTTATTCACATCATCACCATCGATCTGAATGGTAACGGAATCTAGAAAAAAATAAAAATGTGAATAAATGAATGAATATTTTTCTTACGCCCAGGTCATGTGACTGGTCAGATGAATATCTTTTTAACTGATTTAACTACGTGGGAGCTACACAATACGCATGAACACCTACAGTATGATAAACAGTTTTTCAGTTACACCGAATTGATTAAATATGTAATTATATTATATAAATCAATAAAGGTTGTTAACTAATTGTCGTACTTGTTTGCTGCCCATTTGATAGTGCGAATGTATTTGGGTCATGAAGCAGCGTGATGTTAAAAACGGCTTTCATTGCAGGTTCGTCGAAACAAGGGAAGGCTTTCCGCGCATCGGTGGGCTGCATCTGTGTCGTAGCAACAATGCTAAGGGCATATAGAACAAGTTGCAACATCAGTGTCAATCTCAAGGTCAATTAGATCTATATTGCACAATTTCTAAGAAGAACAAAAGCACTGTACAAACATAAAACCTCAAATCTGATAAATGGTATGAACCCGAGATACGATAGTTTTTTTTTTTCAGGCAATCAGTTTTTATTTAAAATAAACATCCATTTTAGCTTAATTTAAGTCTTTGAAGATCTCTAGTTTAACAACAAAGATATAACAAAATGAATGTTATAAAATTAATTAATAAAAAAGGACAAATGCGCAAGTCAAAGTGGAACACGTGTGATCTCTTATCTGTCGGACAGCACTTTATCAAGAACCGTCACTGATGTGTAGCTGAGATAATCACATGGAAAAATGTTATCAAGATCTACAGTACAAAGTTACATTTAACAAGCAATTAAAACTTTACTATACAACAAACATTATCTTAAAAACATCATTAAAATACATCTATATATCTATTTATCTGTCTGTCTTTCTGTCTATATCATCCATCCATCCATATCTTTCTTTCTGTCTATCTGTCTTTCTGCCTGTCTGTGTCCATCTGTCTTCACTGTTACACTTTGTAACTTTACACTTTGTAAATTTACACTTTGTATATTTTAGAATGAATAATAATAAATAAAATTTTTTTCAATTTTTACTACGTATCAGTGTTAAAAAGGAATCAATGAAAACTAATGTTCTAGATTTTGCAAGCAAAATAAATAAGTGTATTAATTTTTACCGTCTTTCTCCATTAACCTCGTACTCGCTCCTGTAAAATCCTCCCAGATCGTTGGCCAGTTCCCCGATGAACTCAGTGTATAGTTCGTACCACTCTCCTTCTTTTAAACTCTCACTAAGTTGAAAAACAATGTACTGAGTTTTACTGACAAACTGCATGGACTTGATGGTAGGCACAATGGAACCATCGATGCTGGTCAGCATGGCGTCAGTGGTCAGGTTCAACTTGTTGGCATGAATCAGGATCAGGTCCGTCTCCTTGACACACCTGAACTTCACACTTGAGCTTCCAGTGAAGATGTAGATGCCGGCAGAGTTTGGTTTGAGACGTGGCCATAGCGTGACTTCATAAGATTCTGGGATTAGTGTATCTGGGAGGCGATATTTATCCCAGGGTTCATTGGATGTTGGTTCAGAGGTTGCTGGGATTGTTGTCCTCGTCGTACTCGTTGTTAATGCATCAGTGGGTTTGACTTCCCCTTCCTTATTTCTGGATTTTTCCTGAGAATAAACAACAGACAGAGCGATGATGGTGGCCAGAGCCCCAGCGCCCAGTACCACCCCGACAATCCCAACAGTTTTACTGATGTAGAATCCTTTAACCATGATAAACAGGTGAGCTGGAAACTGACAGGGGAAACGAATCAAGCGAATATCCGCACTCCTTTTTATTCAGACTATCCTCCTCCTATCAGATTTAATAAATCATCCATTAACACACGCTAACCACTGATGCCATGGGTTCAGAGGGCATCTGACAAAGTCAAACTGGACAGTTTGGACAATAAGAAAGAGTCACATTCTAAAACAAACTGAATGTTTTGTTAAAAATGGATTTTGTTACAAATGGCCATGTGAATTGAGACAAACCCTATTCTCGAGGTACATTTCTGTATAAAACATTAGGAACAACAACTTTATTCATCTTGACAATAATCATTATAAAGTTTTCAAACCAAATTAGAATAATGAATTAAGATATTATGAGTGGATGGAGAAAAGTGTCAGGAGTGTTGTGTGACAAAAGGGTTGCAGCAAAAGTGAAAGGAAAGGTCTATAAGA
>JAOUQT010064198.1:0-10446 GCA_025769995.1 Xyliphius kryptos
TCTGCAGACCTGATGATGCACTGCAGTCGGTGGGAGTCGTGCTTGGCTGCTGAGCTGCCCCACACTGTGATGGATGCGGTGAGGACAGACTCAGTGCTGGCAGTGTAGAACTGCACCATCAGTTCCTTGGGCAGGTTGAACTTCCTTAGCTGACGCAGGAAGTACAGTCTCTGCTGTATTCACTGTATTTATATTTGAAAAATTGTCCTTGACCGTGACTCACCATTTGAGCAACCCTTATATAATTGACCAGATGATCTGCGGAAATAGACTGTGTGTTATCCCATAATGCAACTGAGCTAAATGTTGTGATTATGATGAGAAAGAAAAGTGTGTTGTTGATTGTTTAAATAAAAACCCTAACACAAAGATCAAACGTCATTAATGTGTCCAACATCCAATAACACAATTAAAGATTAGTGGAACTTTCACACTTGTGTTAATAATGTTTGAACCCATTACAAATCTACCTGATACTTTCAATACCAAACTAATAGCTGCAGTTTAGTATGCAATTCGGGACGCGGCCCTCCTGGGACATCTGCAATGCGGACCATATTTAATGTTATCGACTCTGACTTGATTAAAGTCATGACGCTCCCACTGGCTAGCTGTCAATCCTGAGCTGGATCTGTAAACACCTTTAAACACACTTATGATCAAACGCACGGCTCCCCGTGGCTGCGCTGTCACCGAGTTACATGGATAAGTTTGGACATGTTTAAACTAATCCTGGGCTTTAAGTCATGTTCAATTAGTTTTTTAAGAAGCCGTCCAGTCGATTCTGTTTGCTTTACATACTAATGCAACTACTGCGGTTATTCTAATGTTAAATGCTGTCTTATTTCTGGCCCCCCTTCCCCCTCACAGGGTTATTTAAACACCTACCTGAATAAAGTACAGCCTAACTAGGTCAGTGTTGGATCATAATCTGAAGAATACTATTTCTGTAATTTAATTATGCTGGTTAAATTCATAAAGAAGATGAAACTGAAATGTGCAACGTTGCAGAATCTCTGAAAGATTTAAATAAACTCGCTGAGCTCAGACAAAACTCCAAAAAAATTTAGTCCTGAGAACGAGAAGATCTGGAATCTCTTAAAAACTGTACATTAAAGGGTTTTCCTTGGAAACTACAAACCTACGATGTTTTTTCCTTTCATTGTGCCACAAGGCTTCATCTAATTTGACCGGCAGAGATAGGTCCTCTAATCTGAAGTCTTCTTATGTTTGAACAATAGGAATTTTATTAGGGACTCCTGCATTCCTGCTCATATCAGTAGCTTGTGGGATACCCGTGCTACGGTGGAGAACTTGATAACAACGTGAAGGTTGAAAGACAATTGTTTCTGAATGAGTGATGTCTTTGAAGTATATGTATTTCAAATAAATGTATTATTATAGCGTGAAGGTTTGTGGAAATGAAAAATCTAAAATGAATATGTGCAAAGAATACTAATGTGAGTTGGGATTACGGTGTCCTACAGTGTTGCTTCCTTATGTGAATTTATCAGTAGGTTTTCCAAGGATACGATAAGGACTGACAAAGACAAGTTTAAGCTTTGTAGGTACTCCCCAATCCATCTGAGGTTTTGCGTTTGGTGGGGATATTGAACGAGCAATTGAATGTAGAAAAGCAACAACCCCTTGGACAATGTAGATAATCAGGGTTTAAGCCATGTTGGTATTCAAGTTCAAGGCAAATCAAGTTTTAGCCATGTAGGTATTCAGGAATGAACGATTGAACGTAGGAAGGTGAGAAGTTAGTTTCTCCAAGGACATGATAGGGAATCACAATGCCAAGTATCAGCCTTGTCGGTACTCGGGAAGTGGAAGAATTAGTAATGAGTCAGTGAGGGCTTTTGTGTTTATAGGTGTAGAGATCAGCATGTACCAAGGCTTGATATAGGATCTCTTTGCTGTTTGTCCTTTAAAATATTTTTTTATGCACAATGAGATGCTCTAACTCAGCGGCTATAGTGGACTTCCTGGTTTCTCAGCATAGTAAGCCCAGCTGTTTAAGGACTATGCAGCAGAGCAGAAATGGTGCCATCTAAGGTATTGTTTTTATTGTAGAGGTCATTAGAGGCTTTGTGTGGTATTTGTGATGTGCACAATTCCTGGGGTATTTTATCGAGGTGTAGATTCCATGTTTCTTTGTGTCCATGTGTGTTTTCTCCCACTGTCTAGAAGGTTTAATTGGCTGATCTAAATTTCCCCTATATTGTGTGTATGTTTGTGTAATTAAGTGAGTGTGTTGGCACCCTTTCATGGGTGTATACCAAAATATTGTCCCCTGAAAGGTCGTGGGGAAATATTTCCTCTCCCTCCGGCTCAAGAAGAGGATTAAGCAGAAGATAATGATTAGATGTTTGTATTATTAAATAAACCATTATGTGTCTCCTGTGGTTTTCGGCCTCATGTACATGGGTCCTGCTATGTCCGCATATCCCACCATGCCGTGGATGTTAATAATCATCGTTTATTGGTTTTAGACATAATTTAAAGTCTCCAGAAGAGGTTTATATAGAGCCTAATGTTATTGGGAAGATTATTATAGGATCCGTCTGTACAAATAAAGCCATGTAACCAGCAGAGGCCATGCCGAATTTAAACCCTTATTTATTTGTGTTCAAATCTGCTTCAGAGTCCTGAAAGATCCCGTTGGAATATCATCAGGATCCAATTTCTGTCCCATGCGGCGTCCAAAACGATGATTCATCTCCCGAAAGCCCTCTCCAGTATTACTGCAGAATTCCTAATAAAGCAAGCAGTGGAAGTCTATCTTTCGGGCCTGGATATCAATTTATTTCCCGTATTAACTGATTTGAAACATGTGTTATCAATAAAGTGAAGTGGATTTTAATTTACACCACATCTCCGGAGCCCAGCGCTGCTGAATAAAGGCACCGGCGAACAGAAAAGTCATTTTCAAATGTGCTTAGAGAGCAAAAATTGGATATGTGGAGCGGAACGTGTGGACTCGGACCTGCTCTGACAGGCCATTATGGTAATCTGTGTTACTTAGTGAGATGCCAGAGAGCTAAATATGTCTAATTCACCACTGGGAACATGCAAAGGGAGAATAAAATGTATAATACAAATAACGCTTGTGTTCTCATTGAACTGCTCTGTTTATGGGGCGTTGGCTAGGATCCGTCGGCTACCATATCTTCAGTCAACGTGATCCACGTCCATTATGTCTCTAAGTGTAGATCCTGTTTCTCTGCTGGGTTCCAAATGACTTCTGTTTGTGAGGATGTATTTAATACGTTCTGCTACATTAAACTGTACGTCATTTATATTAAAATTACAATATAGCTACAGCCTGCAGTGGCATTATGAGAGTTCACTACAGAATGATTCACTCAAAAGAGAAACAGAATATAAAGTGACTTTTATGAATCCTTATGTTTGAGACTCTAGTGGACAGCACTTTTAGTGACAGGCTCCCTCGTTCCCCAAAGTCCCTTATTCCAGCTACAGGTAGACTGTTCAACCAGGACTGGTCTCACTGATCACTTTCGCCAACAAAGAAACTACAATCGTGCAATATAATTTGAAAATTTTATGTGTAATAATTTGTTGCTGTCCATTTTTTTTATTTTGTATTGGGCAATTACGGTGTACTTAGTGTTTTCTTTATATGGTTTTCTTTATTGTATTTTGGAAAATGGGTAGTTCCAGTCCTTAAATCTGATTACCTACCATGTCCTTGGAAACACGAGTTATTGTATTCCTACGTTCGATGGTTCGTTCACTATCACCATCGAACGCAACACCTCCGATAGATTGGGGTCTTGGCGGGTACCTACAAAGCCTTAACTTGGCTCCATCATTCCTTATCATGTCCATGGAAAACCTACTGATAAATTCCAGTATAAAAGCAACCACATGGACACCGTATTCCCAACTCACACTATTTTGATTCCACATATTTATTCCAGATTTTGAATCGCCCCAAACCTCACACTATAATAATATGTTCATTTGAAATATGTAAACTCCAAAGCCATCACTCATTCAAAAACAACTAATTTTCAACTTTCACGATGTTACCAATTTCTTAAGTTAATTCCCTGTAGATAAAGGCATGATGATGAAATTAAGCTATTCAAGGGATCTTTCTCGACTAAGTGCCCTGCAGTATCTGCTCCTTTTTGTTCTGCTACTCTAGTCAGTTAGTCGGAGTCACATACTGCACTGTGTGTCATTCATACTCTGTTAACTACATAAGTACTGAGATTAATTAGTTCTAACTGCTTTTCTTGACTGTTTTTTCAAGGTTGCCAGCTCTTTGTTCATGACACTGCCGGAGCACTGTGGCTACGATGATTACTGGATGGAACCTGGATTTCAGTTGGACTGACTGCCTTGCAGGGCAGCACGGTGGCTTAGTGGTTAGCACATTTGCCTCTCAACGCTGGGGATTCCTGGTTCGAATCCCAATCTGGGTGGAGTTTTCATGTAAACATAAAGGTAAATTGAATGCTCTAAATTGCCCTGTGTAGTGTGTGTATGTGTGAGTGAGTGTGTGCCAAGCAATGGATTGGCGCCCTGTCCTGGGTGTGTCTGCCCAGCGCACAAGACGCTCTCCCCTGGATGGCATGGGGAATCCTCCCGTGACCCTCATAAAGGAATAAGCGGAAGATAATGAATGAATGAATGAATGACTGCCTTGCAGTTATGCTGGATAAACTCAATGGACTTATATACATAGTTTACGTACATTTTTTTTCAATTGTTGAATATGGACACCTGATCTCCAAGCAATCTGTACATAGCTGTCCTTCACTTTTGATGCTGGACCTCCGCATAAGAAGGATGAGTCTTCCACTAAGCCTTGGTCCTCTCAAAGTTTCTTCATATAAAAAAAAACAAAATAAACGCAAAAAGGGAGTTTTTTTAAATGTATTTTAAGCCATTTTATGAAACAGGTAGTTCCGCTCCATAAATCTGATTGGCTGAGCCGCTTGTCAAGCCGTGACATTATTCACAGTGTCCAATAATAACCCTATATAACCCAATAATACACGCCCTCTCGTACCTAATTGCTTTGTTATATATGCAATAAGACACTCAAGTTTGTGTATTATTTTGAATAAAAAGGTGTAACTGTACTCTGCTCTTTACAGTGATTTATTTATTTATTTACATTACAGGGCAAGTTTGGACAAACCTTCTCATTCTCATTTTTTTCATGACTATTTACATTGTAGATTCTCACTGAAGGCATCAAAACTTTGAATAAATACACATGGAGTTATGTACTTAACAAAAAAAAAGGCACAAAAAAAGGTGAAATAATTGAAAACATGTTTTATATTCTAGTTTCTTCAAAATAGCCATCCTTTGTTCTGATTACTGCTTTGCACACTCTTGGCACTCTCCCAATGATCTTTAAGAGGTAGTCCCCTGAAATGGTTTTCAGGTGTGCCTTTAAGGGTTAACTAGCATAATTAATTAGAATGCCAACAGTGTGCAAAGCAGTAATAAAAGGGTGGCTATTTTGAAAAAAAAAAAAATAGAATATAAAACTTTTTTTTTTCCATTTTTTTGTTTAGTACATAGCTTCTCGTTTTTTCATTCATAGTTTCCATGCCTTCAGTGAGAATCTACAATGTAAATAGTAGTGAAAATACAAAAAACTCCAAACTTTTGGCCTGTAATGTATATAATGCCACGCCCTCTGAAACCTTATTGCTTTAATACATTAAGTACATAATTCTGTATTCAGTCATTCAGTGTCTTCTGCTTAATCCTCCACTAGGGTCGTGGGGGTGTTTCCCTGTTTTCCCATGTCCATCCAGGGCAGAATGTCTTGAGCGCTGAGCAAAGGTGTATTCTATTTCTGGGCTCTGTTCTCACTCACACACACACACACACACACACACACACACACACACACACACACACACACACACACACACACACACACACACACACAGACTATATAGGCAATTAAGATTGGCCAATTTACCTTGAATCCATATTTTATGACTGCGGAAGGAAACCAGAGAACCCGATGGAAACCCACATGGCACGGGAAGAACATGGAAACTCTACCCAGATTGGGATTTGAACCGGGATTCCCCAGCGCTGAGGCAAATGTGCTAACCACTAAGCCATCGTGCCACCCTAATTCTGTATTAAACTTTTATCTTAAAAAAATCTGCAATTTCCAACCGGAGATCAATAAAAAATCTGATTCTTATCTTATTTTTATCCTACATTGTAATTGAAAATTTTCAAGAGAAGCCTTTGGGATTAAGCAACCAGAACTCATAAAATACCTTAATACCATGATGTATTTGCGAATCCATCTCACAGTCTTAGTTCCAGTTCATCCCAAAGGTGTTTGTTGAGATTTAAGTCAGGGGTCCGTGTGGGTCAGTCAAGTTCTTCCACATTCAGTGCTCTGGGTCATAATCACCCTAGAAGAGATAGGGGCCTTCCCTAAACTGATTCTACCAGGTTGAATGGATACAACTGTTCAACATACATGACTATATGCTTGATTTTCAAGTGCCCCAAACCTTTCATTCACACAGTAAACCTTACTGACTGATCTTAGAATTATGTTCAGACTAAGGATTAATTATGTTTAAGAACCAAACAGCATGAGGAAAGTCAGAATCTAGCTACTTCTCTCTGATGTCAGACACACAGCATGAGGAAATAAGACAGGTTTAAGTCCACAGGCTTTTCTTTTATGCAAAAATAGTAGCACTTAGACGTTCTGTAACCATGAACACCATTTTTTCTCTCATCATGAGACGCTGTAATCTGCCTGTCCCCTCAGGCTAGCCATCAGAATGCTGTAGACCTCCTAATGCTGTAGAGTCTCCATAAAGAATCGACATTCACTCATTCCCATCACAAGCTGTCTCCATCTGCCCGCGAGAAAGCCATTTACAAACAATGGAGCACAATACGGAAAAGACAAGCACATCCATCTACTACAGTACAGCAGGAACGCCGGAGAGAGACGGAATGCCGTAATAAGAACAAGAGCAGCAAAAAAAAAAAATCATCCTGTGACATGAAAGCAACGAACGGCAGTAGCTGAGTGATTAGGCTTTGGTTAAGGACAACAACTTTATCGATCGCTTGCCTTCATTAGCGGATTGACCTGCTTACAAGTGTGGAGTAATTGATAAGGTCACCAAATTCAAAGCGACAGGGCAGCCTAATTAAAACTGGGCATGACAGCATACAGGGAGACGCATTTGCTCCTGGGGGTGTTTATTCTGCATCTTAAATCAAGACGGTGACGTCTTTGTTAGGTTCAGAAACTGGACCTTTTTTTCATTCTGTAGTAAGGTGGACAGATGTGGGTCACCAATGGCTGGGATGCTGGTTCAGCGCTGGCACTGGAAGCTGCATGTGAACCCAAAAGTTTATGTAGTGTAAACATCAGCCCACACGCAGCGGAGCCCTATTCCAGTATATGTTGCCGGCTCCTATTTCTGCGTCACAGCCATAAAGTATTTATGTAGTCAGCGTATTGTAGAGCAGACTGGATAACTTTGTTTCCATGACTAAGAACAATAGATAGCATGTCTCTGAAGGTCTCCCAGTGTTGGCAAATGGAAGTTACGGCCATATTGCGAAGTTCGGGAGCAACAGTTTGGTTGATCACATTTTTCCAGAAATATGTGACTGATACATTTATCTTTGGTTATTTACCAAATGCTTTTATCCAAAGAAACTTTGGATAAAGTTTCCCAGATCACAGGGCTGATACCCCCCAGCAAAAAAGGTTAAGGGTCTTGCTCGACACACATTGGTAAATTAAGTGGACCTGGGATTTGATCACTTTTCAGATTGAAAGTCCAACACCTTAACCACTGAGCCACCATGTGAAGTTTCATGTGAAGTGGTGGCCACGTTAGGAAACAAAAGGGGGTGGGGCTTCATCAGGGACAAATGGGGTGGGGCTTCATCGTGCATATCCCATGGTTGGGCAGGGTAAAAAAAGGGTGGGGTTTTGTTTTGTGTATCTCATGGTTGGGAGACTTAGTCTTTATATTAACTTTATATATGCAGAAGCTTTTTATCAATCAGGTAGTTCCGGTCTTTAAATCTTATGTGTGCCGTTTGTCCAGTCGTGACATTATTGATAACAACACACACCTCTGAGCACTTCACATTTGAATCAATGCATGTGTAACGGTTCCCTAGCCGTGGGGGTGCGATAGGAACGCAGACCACTCAGGGGGGCACGTTTCAGCGCTTTATTTTTATTGTTTTTTCTTTTTCCAAGCTCGCGCGCACGTCTCTCGTCTCGCCGGCTCTCGCTCTCTCCTGTCTTCCGGGTCCCTTTCACTGCAACTCAGAGAGCAATCAGTAATTAGTTCGTCCTCAGACAGGTGCGACCGTTCACCGGGCCCGCCTCCCGAACCCGGCTCCCGTCTACCGACCACGCCCATCACGCCCTAGCGCCACAGCATGCTATACAATACATTATTTTAAATCATAAAATACATATTAATTTAACCAGCCAGCCAAAATCTCAAAATTGTGTATTGTAATTTTGTCCACTAGTTTGTGATTGTTAGAGAAGACAGAATCCTGTTACTCAGCAATTAGCGTTCACTTTAAAAATCAGACTAGATCACGACATTAAAGACTAGATTTATAATGATATTGTTTTCAATAGATGCATTTATGAACTAAAGCTTGTTTTTTATTGAAGTGTGTTTGTAACTGTTTTATAAAAACTGTGTGTCGTGCCCAAAAACACCTCTTACCTGTTATTTGTTCGCAATAATTAAGCTTTCCTGTACGTACTTTACTGTCTTAATATGGCGCTGTGGCAGAAGCATAACAAATAAAAGGTATTTGGAAGTACTTAATGCACCTGTCGAAGGCTCAGGTAATGATTGGCAGCGATGGGAAAGTGATGGGACAGCAGATCTACCAGTCTGCATTTTTATTTTAAATGCGCTTTAAAAAAACAGTCCTAATGTGGCCACCACTTCACATGAAACTTTACACGGTAGCTCAGTGGTTAAGGTGTTGGATGAAGACACCTGCAGGTTTCGTGGGTAGGTTCTTCAGTGAGGATGCACGGTGCTGGCTCAGCGTGGGTGGGCAAATAGAGGTTTCTGGGGGTGCAACTGGGCAAAAGACAATGGGCTCTCATTATGGCAAATGATGGGAAAAGTGCGGCGGTCGCCAGCTGTTGGAGTGGAAGTACGACAGCAATCCCGCCTCCCGCTCTTAACGCTATACTGCGAGATTGACCTTATATGGTTAGAGGAGCTGACTGTTTCACTGGGCAAAAGCAAGAAGCACAGATGCATTTTCTAATGCTTAATCTTATACTTGGGACGAGGGGTATTCTGCACGCCCATCTAGCTCGTGGGGTATTCTGCATGCCCATCTACGTTTCAGGCGCTTGGGAAAACACACCACACTCACACAGCCACACACACTACAGTACAGGACAAAAGTTTGGACGCACCTTTTCATTTAATGCGTTTTTGTTTTCTTTCATGACTTTTTACATTGTAGATAGTCATCAACTTTCACAAAAATAGTGAAATAACTGAAAAAGTACTATATTCTAGCCACCCTTTGCTCTGATTACTGCTTTGCACACTCTTGGCATTTTCTCGATGAGCTTCAAGAGATACTCACCTGAAATGGTTTTCAGGTGTGCCTATAATTTGTATAATTGATTAGAATGCCAACAGTGTGCAAAGCAGTAATCGAAGGGTGGCTACTTTAAAAAAACTAGAATATTATGCCTCCAGTTAGAATCTACAATGTAAATAGTCGTGAATATTCAGAAAACGCATGGAATGAGATGTGTCCAAACTTTTGGCCTGTATTGTATGTATATATTTTAGGGCAGTCAATTCACCTTGATCCATGTTTTTGGACTGTGAGAGGAAACCGGAGGACCCAGAGGAAACCCACGCAGATACAGGCAGAACACCGCCCATGTTGGAGAGGCGAACATGCTAACAACTAAGCTATCGTGCGACTCACTCGTCTGTATATTTATTTATTTAAAACCTTTTCGCTTCGTTCAGTCTGTCTGATTTCTTAGCTTTTCCAGCGCTAAGAAAAAACAGAGAAACGAGTATAAACTCTGCTTTTGGAAATAGTCAGACTCCAAAACCTTCATATATTCTTTATATCTCTCTTCTCGTTTGTGATGCGCCGGGAATTTACATCGACCACAGGTGATAGTGCATTATTTAAAACGACAGTTTGTCTGTTAGACAGAACAGCAAGTAAGAGAAATTGGTTTGTCACTCTGCATATAATTTTATAACATCTCTCATCTCAGCTACATTTGTCTGAAGCAAACCTGCCAAGCTGCATGAATCTCAAGTATATTAAATTTATAATGTTGGTGTCACGTGCGCACGGCGCACCTACCTTTGTTTTGTGTTTTCAGTTAGTTAACTTGTCCCGTGTATTTAGTTAATT
>JAOUQT010064209.1:0-10446 GCA_025769995.1 Xyliphius kryptos
GAAACCCACGCAGACACGGGGAGAACATGTAAACTCCACCCAGATTGGGATTCGAACCGGGAATCCCCAGCACTGAGAGGTGAATGTGCTAACCACTAAGCCACCATGTCACTTATCACAGATAATTGATTATGAAAATATTATATTTTATGTTATTTATTTTTACCCATTTTACATAATGTACAAAAACATATATTAACCAGTGCTTACTTATTTCTGTTGTGCATTTTTCAGTAAACATACTCAAAAAGTCACTGAAGAACTACTTAAAGGTGTTAGGTGTGGAGATTATGAAAGCTTTTATAAAACACTCGCAAAGCACGAGCACTTGAACGTGGTAGTTAATGACTAAGATTATAAAAAATAGAGACAGCTGAATTCGTAGAGCTCCAGCATTGTGGCACAAGTGCCTGTACTGAGTAAAAACATAAATCAGGTGGATTTACGAACCAAACCACTATTTGAACTATACGAACAAAATGCAATTTATGGCTGTTTCTTAATTCTCAAATCTACGTCTATCAGACACCGTCATCATCCAGCAGATGTCAGTGTAAGTCTGGACATCAATTACTGAAAACAACCATTCATACTTAATGAATCGTTTTATTTTTATTTTTTTATACCTACCCTAGAGGTCGCTCTTTCAAACCCATATTCCTCTTTGGCTTGAAAAAAGTGTGAGTATACACCTAAACTTAGGAAACAAAGTTCTGTATAGAGTTGTGATTGCAGTTGTCCTAGTTGCCTTACTCAAAAAACGGGTAAACTAGCGCACGAAGAAATGTAGGTACGCAGATACTACATACTTCGTGGTAACCTTCACAACAGATGCAAACCAGAGAAGAAGCCAAGCGCTGTGCCGCGTTGTGTTTGTAGTTTTTAAATAGTTTACTGCATAAATTTGTTGCGTCGAGACGACAATACTTAGCTAAGATAATTCACGAGTTGTTTTGTTAGATACATGTGCAGAAATCTATTGTAAGAACAATCCAGTCTGGATACTGCTAGGCATGTTTTTTTTTTTACCGTCTGGCTAATCGGACTTTCATCTTCCTGTTTTGCATTCTTTATTGAACTTTGGATATAATTTAATTACTTGGATAATCTCCAGTCTCTGTCTTTTTGGTCTCCTGTAAGTTATCGACTGATTGGCAGTGATAATAGCTAGGTGGCTAGTTAGCTTGTTGTGAGAGATAGCCCTGCTGTAGCATCATTACTATGAATTCGACTGAAAGTCAACTGTGAGCGATGTAAATCTAATCAGACATAATTCCACCGGGGCATAATTCTAAAAGGACACCATACCTGTAGGCACGTTTTAACCAGTTTCAATGGTGTCCAAATTCTCCTCATGCTCTTTGGAGCGGACTGCAGCAGTGCGCCCTCTAGGCACAAGAAACAACACCTGCGTTCTACTGGGATTCAGGTCAGCAGGTATCACCTCTAATGATCTTGGTACACTAATGCGAGGGAATATGAAGATCCTAAAGAACATCCTGCTCCAGGTATATGGAAATTCGTCTTTAAGACTATTAGTGCCGATTGTGTCTTTTATGAACCTATAATTATCTTTACATTTAGTCATATATTAGAAGATTTCATCCAAAACGACTTACAAATGAGAGAACACAAGTCAGTAGTTTAAGGGGTAAAAAAAAGTAGTATAATTCTATAATTCCGTTGTATGGATTTGTGGTCTTTTACATTTCATGGATCCAGGGTGAAAAGGTTTCTGATATACCTAGGACAGGGTGACAATCCATTGCTGATCCAGGTGTAATTTAGAGAGGGACATTTTAGAGCGCCATTGAACGCATGCTTCTGGACTGTGGAGGAATCCAGAGAATCCTTCAATAGGCACATTCAGACACAGGCAAAGAATAGAAGCTCCACCAAGCTCAAGATTAAAATCTGGATCCCCAAAACTGTGAGGCAGATGGGCACTAGCCCACCATGCTGCCCCCTAGAATGAGTTATATAATGTAGATAGAGGTAGAGGGCAAACGTGTTTTGGGTTGGGGGGAAGAAAAAAAAAAGGCAACAACAAATGTCCGGGGAAATGGGATAAGAAGCATTAATTACTTAACAATTCATGTTATTTAAAATGAGTATAGTAAAATAATGATTCTGCCAATCTTTTAAACATGATTTTGTTCACAGAAATGAGTGGATTATGGGTGTGTATTTAACTATATTGTGAAGTACTTAGCTTATACAGTCTCACAATAATAAAAATGTGTTATTGTATGTTCATGTTGGACCTCATTTTGGTAATAAATTGTTGTGGTTGTTTTTGTAGGATGGTGCAGAATTCACAAAGGTGTGGACAAAATCTTCCAAGTCGCTTATCTCATATGAAAGTGGAAGGTTATACTTTGAAAACTATAGACACTGCTACACAAGGTAAGTAAATTTCTTGAACATAATGAAGTATGCCTTTAAAAGTCATAATCATACACTTGTACTCTGCAGCTTAACACCTGTACCACAGCTCTTATACAAGTTGCCAATGCGATCCAAAGCTGAGAAGATAGAGGATTCCTTATTGTGCCAATGTCCAATTGTAAGTTACACTTTGATGAAATGTGTGCTGAAATTGTAAAATAAACACAATATATATAGATTAAATGCAGGATACACTGTAGATCTTAATATGGATTTATTGCTGCTTTGTTGCGACAGGAGAAAGTTCTGCCATGTGCAGTGCAGCAGAAACCCAGCCTGCTAGCACTGATGGCTAATAACTGGTTGTGCCAGCTCTCAGCAGACACTGGAGAGACACTATGCAGAGTCTACCTTTCATCTTATTTTAAATTCAAGTAAACATGTCAGCTGTTAAAGTATTTCATTTTTTTGTATACTTAAGTCATTGTGGTGTTAGTCTAAACTGTTTCATGTGGTTTTGTCATCTGATCAAGTTGCACAATGTCAGAGAAAGTTAGTTTCAGGTGTAACTGTTTTAAATATGAGGACCGTGTAGGTACTGACTTGCTGAAGTACTGAATTTGTTTCTCTGGCTAGGTCATTATCATGGGATGTCTCTCAAGAAACATTCTATGTTAAATCCATTCACAGTAAACAGACCTCACATACTCGTCGGGTGAGACACTTTGATTTGGATTGATGTGGACTCTAATGATGTGAATTCTAAATGTCATCTAGTATGTGATTTATAATGGAAATCTTTCTGTTGTCTCATTTGTTTTTTAGGCTGCTGTTGATAATAACATTTTAATGCACATGGCCATATTTAAAGTCTTTCCTTTAGGTCTCGTTGGACTTATGGAAATTGACAAAAGAGTAAATCATTTATATTTATATACAGATTTAAAGCAGTGGTTACATGTATTTTTTAAATAATTACTAAGGAAGGTGGTTTATTCGCAGGTTTTTGGAAAAAATGTTGTTGATGTCCTTCTTTCTCAAGGAGTCTTGGCTGTGTTGCACAGCTCTAAATGTGTCAAGCTTTACAACTTTGAATACATTGTGGGAAAGGTAAGGCACCATTAACATGTACGGCATTCAGGGCCTTACACTAAAATCAGACAGTGGCAAATCAACAGGATTCTAATCCTAATCTAATATTTCACTTCAATTACAAAATTCTATGAAAATATGGTTTTTATTTAAACTTGAAATGCTTATTTTTATTTTGCTCATTCAACTGTTAATGTATCCTTTTAGTATAGGACTGAGAAATTGGTTCTGGGACAAAAATGTAAGTTGAGTAAAGCAAGCGGAATAGTGGGAGAGGCTTCCTATGGCATACCTGTAAACATTCAAATCACAGGTTCGTTCATTTTTAAGACATTACTTCTTTGGTTTGCTTTGATTTAAATGTGAGGGGTACTCCAACAACACAATTATTTGGGGAAAGGTTAGCAGCATAATTTTATCTGACTTTTTTGTGGTTGTTTTTTATAAAACTATATATTAACTAAGATCATTCAGATAGGTATATATTAACAATTTTTATTTTCTTTATACTTTTTAGAATGCCCACCGGTACTGTTCGAAATGTCCTACTTGGATAATGGTATCCAGATTGGAGGACATCCCTGGCACTACATCTATACACCTAACCATAAGAGACACAGAGGAACTTATCATATCTGTTCCATCACCGATGGCGCTCTGGTAATTGTTTAGGCATGAATATTTGAGCAGTAACTAAAAATTATATTTATTGCTGCTATTATGTTATTTAATGCTTGTTTGCCGTTTAGGCATTTTTTATGTCAGGATGTCATCTTTAGTCTCTACATGGATCTGCACAACTGTTGCACATTTGCTGTTGATTTACTGAATATAACAAATATAACATCATATATAAAGTAATGTCACGTTTTTGTTTCATTTCCTAATTCAATTAGAAATTCTATTATAAGTAAATTTAAAATGTACTAAGTCCGTTAATAAAAGAAAGAATATAAATACACATCGATCATAAAGATTTACAGATAATGTGCACATAAAGCCCATTTTGTTCTTCTGTAAACTAACTCAGTCATCTCTAACTTTGTTTCTTTAAAGATTTTTTCACCTTACACAGTTGTCTTCTGTATTGAAAAATGCAACATGTTTCACTATTATGAAAAAATAAAGCCTTTTTATTGATGCGATGTTATATATGTAGAACATCGCAAATTACTTGCCTAAATTTGTTTTCGAGAGACTGAAAGACAGTATTCATGTGTACATATAAGGGCCAAAAAACTGCAGGGAGGTTAAATTGTACAAAAGTGTAAATGTGAAAGTGATCATAACGAAACGTTATCTTTGACCTCATTTAACTTGGTGTTTGAAGTGTACTATACAACATTCAGACAAGATAGATTAAAAAGTATTCAAGTTTATAATAACTAAAATGTTTGAAATGAAAAAAAAAAACACATTTAATAGGAAGGTGACCTCACCATTTGTGAAGTATGAAGGTGAACTTGTAGTTTTTGGTGGTTGTTGACACAAGTGGCCCTGTCAATATTACAGGTGTGAATGGACCAACAAATCCTAGAATATAACAGCACATTCAAAAAATGTTAAGAAAAGCATTTGTTATGGCATTTAAAACCCTTTTATTACCACAAGACAAAATCTAAAGCTTTTTAACTAGCACTCTGCTGGACATTATGGAAAATGAAGGAATTGACACAATTTCAGCCATAAGATTTAAGTCCTTTAGTTTGAGCACTGTTAATGCAGTTTTTAAAGAACTAAACTCAATATTATTCTTCTAAGTATATAAACAGTGTTTTGTTCACTTGTGTTTTTTTTAAAACAGGCTAGGAATGGTGTGCAGGATATGAAATGTAACTCCTTAGAGGAAGACTGCATCTTTTTTCATCCTGATGACTCAGGCAGAATAATCCATGCAGGACCCTACATCATAAAGTAAAAAAAAATGTTTAAAAATTCTAAATTGGTCCACAAAAAGTTGATTTATTTTAAAAGTAAAACATTGCAATTGGTATAATACTACAAATGCATTTTTAAACTTTGTATGATAAAATAAAATATAATAAATGTATGATTTTTGTCAGCTTCCCAGAAACTAAACAAGAACTATTTCTAACAGAATGTTACATGTGTATAAAGTCAGATATATAGATGTCTCATAGTTATAATTATATATAGATTTTGTTCTCTGTAGTATTTTAAAGATCCAGACAGAAAAGAATTTTGAGTCGCACTATGAGGTGGTCCCTGATTTCTCTATTATGGCATCCCGTGACATCAGTGTAAGCAAATTCATCAACATCATTCTTGAGTTCACTGGCTATTGTACAGACCTGCTGTGAGAAAATATCTGATTTGGTTATGTAAAAGTGTATAAATTGATCAGTGATCAAATGTTTCTCCTTTCTACACCAGGCTTCCCCTAAAGTTATAGTGACTTCATCTGGTCGCACAGTGAAAAGGAGATTTCAGCAGCTGGATGACGATGGAGGGCAAGAGGTTTTAAAAAATTTGAAATTTATTTTCCTTAATTGCTATTTGTTAATTAACAAAAATATCACGTCACAATTTATTTCATTTATGTTGGCTAACTGCTCATAAAGAAATAAGCGGAAGATAATGAATAAATAAATGTTGGCTAACTGGTTTTACAGGTAATGGGTAAATTGTTAAATAAGTTGTTTCATGCCAATTGAAGACTTCTTTCATTTGGCATTGACAAGTGGAGGAAATGAAAAGCTGGAGTTTTTTTCAAAAAGCTGTCACTGAAAGGCTAGGAAGGCAGCGAGAAGTGCAAACTCAAAAATGTCTGTAACAAGATTTCTGTAAAGGCTGAATGTACAAAAATACAGTTATTAAGGATTTTTAAAGTTATTTAAAATTGTCCTTTATTATAATTGTTAGTTTTAACAACTTAAAATGGATTAACTCCTGATTTTAAAACAATATTTTTGTTAAATTCCAAGAGTTTAGAAACATGCAGATCATTTGCCATTACAGCATTATCAAGTCTGTATTACTGTTCAAATACTTACTTAGTACTGTTTGGTTATCCGTTGACTCACTGCTTTCACAAATATGGTCGGCCCCAGTTACTTGATTTTCTCTTACAATATTTAGTTAGTGGTCTCGGTCCAGCTTGAAACTGCTCTTGTTCCAGACATTTTTGAGTTTGCACTTCTCAGTGCCTTCCTACCCCTTTAGTATATAGAAACATGCATGTATTCTAATGCAATATTGTGTCAAAATTTCAAAGCAATCAGTTGAAGAACTCTCGGGGATTTACAGTTCTGAACAAACAAACATTTACAATTTTATTCATATAGATCTAGTTACAAATAAAAGCTTTGGTACTTCAAAAAAAAGGAAAAAAAAACTTTTATATTTTGTTTTGTAGACATTGATTGTGATCAAATATGAGGATGAGCTAGACCTGTTGGCTGTTGTGGATGTCAATCCCGCAGAAGAAGAAGGACAAGCTAGTGTTCGCCTCCATCACAATTACAATGGGGCATTATTAAACAGATTTGTCCTTCAGGAACCGTGGGATTTGGTAAATATTGTGACTTCATGGTTAGTAAAGTCCTAATATTTTTTATTTTTGGAGCTCACTAAAAACTTTTTTTTTATAGACCTTCAGTCACGAAGTCTACTTTGACAGAGACACAATAATTCATATTGACCAAAGGAGGAACAAAAACTATTGCTGCCATGTTTACAAGGTCAAACGGAAAACAAACTGATGAGCCTACATCAGGAACCTGCCTTGTTTATACTTTAAATTATATCTGGAATATATCGTTTGTACTTTTGTAAAGCAAAAATTTTATTCACCGCTTTTGATGGGTTTGTTGTTTTATCTCCAAGCAAGTTTTTTTTTTGTACAACAAACACTGCATGTTTTTTCTGATTCAGCTTCTGTTTTTATATGGCTTTTAATTGAACAAGTTATGAAAAATAAAGCTGGATTTTAAATCTCATCTGACCTATTTTTTATTGGTTGTATTAGACTTCTTAGCAGCAATTTAGAAAATGAAATGCAGTACATTGTAAAGAACACCATATTACTGCTTTTAGTGGATAGTCATGGCTAAGGAGCTGAGGTGGATACGTATCTCAAGGTTTTCATGTTCCAGTGGCTGCAGTGCAAAGTATTTTATTACAAATATGTTAAATATACAAGATGGTGTGCACTAGTAGTGAGAGATTTATATAAGAATTCAATTAAAACAAAAATTTGTAAGGGTAAAATAATGCATCCTTTATATTGCGTTAATTAAAGGAAAAGCCTTCAACCTCATCATCCCCTCTGTCAAACATGTTGGTGGGAACCTAATGCTTTGGGGGTGTTTTTCATCTAATGGACCAGGAAACCCAATCACAGTAAACAGCACCATGAGCACAAACCACACGTTGCAGTGTGTACAATAACCAGTGAACAACATGACCATGACCAAAGACACACAGCAAAAGTGGTTATCAGACAAAGCAATAGCATTTTGCAGAGAGCCAGCCAGAGTCCTGACTTAATTTACTTTAGAATCTGTGGAAAGAGCTTAAGATCATGGCAAGTAGACTATCCAATCTGAAACCGTTAAAGCTCATCGCTAAAAAAAGAATAGACAAAAATACCAATAAAGAACTGCAAAAAGAAGGGTATGAATAATTTTGGACATGCCACTATTTGTCTAAATGTAAATAGGTGACAGATTTTTTTTTTTTCAGAATTATGCTTCTTGTACATCTTATCTATTACTCTTACTCACTTTTAAACCTGGGAAAGACAAAAGATTCTTTTTACTTGAAAGACACTATTCAAGTAAGGCAGATGTGTGTTGACACATAAATCAGGCAATGGCTACAAGAAAATAGCCATCAGGTGCTATCTACATGCCAACAAGCTGTTTGGGAGGCATGTGCAGAGAAAACCTTTTCTGAGTTATACTCATTAGTGTAAATGGGTGGAGTTTGCCAAGCGGTACTGGAATTTTAACCAAGAACGTGCTTTGGTCAGATGAGACCAAGATAAAACTTTTTGGCAACAACCATTCCAAGTCAGTCTGGCATAACACTAAGGATAAGTACGCAGAAAATACACCTCATGTATACAGTTAAGTATGAAGGAGGATAGGTGATGCTGTGGGCCTGTTTCTCTTCCAAAAAAAACCTGGAAGCCTTATAAAATACAAACTGGATTCCAAAAAAGTTGGGACACTAAACAAATTGTGAATAAAACCTGAATGCAATGATGTGGAGCTCCCAACATCTAATCTTTAATTCGGAATAGAAAACAAGCACAGAACGAAAGTTTAAACTTAGAGAATGTATCATTTTAAGTGAAAAATATGTTGTTTCAAAATTTCATGGCGTCAACAAATCCCAAAAAAGTTGAGCCATTTTTACCACTGTGTGGCATCGCAACTTCTTACAACACTTAACAGACGTATGGAGACATAGGAGACCAGTTTCTCAAGTTTAGAAATAGGAATGCTCTCCCATTTATGTCTAATACAGGCCTCTAACTGTTCAATCGTCTTGGGCCTTTTTTGTCGCACCTTCCTCTTTATGATGCGCCAAATGTTCTCTATAGGTGAAAGACCTGAACTACAGGCTGGCCATTTCAGTATCCGGATCCTGCTCCTACGAAGTCGTGATGTGATTGCTGCAGGATGTGGCCTGGCATCATCTTGTTGAAAAATGCAGGGTCTTCCCTGTAAGAGATGACGTCTAGATGGGAGCATATGTTGTTTTAGAACCTGAACATACGTCTCTGAATTAATGTTGCCTTTCCAGACATACAAGCTGCCCAGGCCACAAGCACTCATGCAACCCAATACTTCCGGCAGGCTTCCGAACGGAACGTTGATAACAACTTGTGTTATCCTTGTCCTTTCTGGTCCGGATGACATGGCGTCCCAGTGTTTCATAAAGAACTTCAAGTCGTGACTCATCTGACCACAGAACAGTCTTCCATTTTGCCACAATCAATTTTAAAAGACCCCTGGCCCAGTGCAAACACATGAGCTTGTGGAGCTTGCTTAGAAATGGTTTCCTCTTTACACTGTAGAGTTTCAGCTGACAACGGCGGATGGCACGGTGAATTGTGTGCACTGACAATGCTTCCTGGAAGTATTCCTGAGCCCATTCTGTTATTTCCTTGACAGTGGCATTCCTGTTTGAGGTGTAGTGATGTTTAAGGGCCCAGAGATCACAAGCATCCAGTAGAGTTTTATGGCCTTGACCCTTACGCACAGTGATTGTTTCAGATTCTTTGAATCTTTTGATGATGTTAAGCACAGTTGATGATAAAAGTCTGCTAGTTTACGCTGGGTAACATCATTCTGGTATTGCTGAATATCTTTCTGCACAACAATGGTGGAATTGGTGATCCTCTTACCAACTTGGCTTCAGAGAGACACTGACACTCTGAGAAGCTCTTTCTATACCCGTGCATGAGGTCAGTTGACCTAATAAGTGTCAATTGGTCTTCCATCTGTTTATTATATGCTTATTTATTATTTTCCATAACTCCATTCAAAATGTTAAAATTTCATAGATTATAAATTCAGGGCCCACAATTTGGGCTTCCAGCTCATAAAGCCCACGAAAACGGCCCATTTTGCAGTGCATGAATGTTTTAAATTGAGTGTGACACACTAATCATCTACTAAACAGCAGAGGTGAGGAACTGAATCCCAACTGTGTGAGGTCCAGTGTGAAACATCCACAGTCAGTCATGATTTGGGTGCAATGTTGGCAAACTCTGTCTGCCCAAATGTATTAGAGGATTTGATGATTTCTTCTGCTCAGGATCTGTATGAAGTTGCAGATTTTATCTTAAGGGCCGCCAGAAGCACCAAAACCTGGACACTCCACCCAGATTGGCAGATTGGTGTATATATATATATATATATATATATATATATATATATATATATACACACTGGAGATCAAAATTAGAGAACAATTCAAGAACACTTGATTTTT